>JACEEZ010018428.1:95000-185000 GCA_016584305.1 Chionoecetes opilio | reverse complement strand
TGGTCACCTTGACATCACGGCAGCTTGCGATTAGGCAACGGACGGCATTAACGAAAACACTTTTCTTGTCCTACACGCTGGTACGTAGATGAAGCTGTGGACACCAGGTCCAATGCTCTTCACGGCCGTGCCTTCCGGCTTGATTGATCCGGCAGCATGATCACATAAGACGAAGTTGATCAATGCCGCAGGAGTCCACTGAGTGCTGACTGCAATATCTCTGAGCCGAGTAAACAAGATTGTAGTCCATATAGGAGCACGCAGAGAAAAACTTCCCAGTCCCTAGTCTCCTTGTGAGTATAATTCTTCTCTACTTGATTGGTAAAACCGAGAATAATAATTGTGCCGTGACTTAAGACTGATCTGCGGCTGCTTCACAAGTGGCTCACGTAGTTGAATGAAATTAAGACCCACATAAAATCTTTATACTGCTGTGGCTCACTCGTTGGCTGTCATGTTTCGGAAAAGCGCACTGCACCCTGGACGTGTGTCGATGGACCAGTTGGGGCGGAGCGGGTTGGACCGAGGCCACCGAGATGTGATCTCATCTCGGTGGCCTCGGTTGGAGGCGGTTGCGTCCCTCACCCTTTCATCACCCATCTTATCCCCACGTCGAAATAACTTCACGCGTGGCACCATTGCGTTCCTTGGCTCCTTGGTGGGTGGTGTTATGCATCCTTCAGTTCATCCATGGAGCAGGAATAAGTTGTCGTTTTCTGGTAGGCCTGTGCATAGTTATTGTATTATGTTCTGCTATCCAATTATGATTCCTATATCAACACAGCTTCCTATCGCGAATTGCTACTCTCAAAGGAAAAACTGATAGTGTTGGCATCGATATATTTCTTTCCTATCGTTCCGTTTTCCAGCAGCCGTCCTGTAGACAGGAAGAAGACGAAAATACCTTCGATTCAATCTCCGACAGGTCAGTGCAGTGCCAGTGCGCCTTGCCTCCTGCCAGCCCTCCCTTACCTCAGAATCGCTATCATCGTCACCGTCATCGCAACCGTCGTCGTCGTCGCTGTCATCACCATCATCGTCATCCTCGTCGTTGTCATCATCATCATCATCATTCTGATCAATAACAAAATCAACATCAACTAACATTAGTACAAATATCCATCGTCATCGTCACCGGCGGGAAGTGGTTCGCAGCACCCACATCTGAGGTTCACTTTTGTCCAAACTTGGTGTCTCTAAGATGCCTCCCCACCCTGCCCGCCGGCCCATTGTTTCCCCGTAATTGCTCAGCTCATATTAAAAACCAGGTCGGATTCTTTTTCTTTCTTTTTTCCGTTCGTGTCGAAGGGAATTATTTTGATATTTTTTATAGCGTTTCGGGAGCTGAAGTTTGATTAGTTTTGTGGCGGAGGAGGTGACTTGGTGGAGATTGTAGAAGTAGTGGCGGCGGAGCCTGTAGCTTTGGAGGGGGTTTAGAATATGAATGTAGTAATGATGTAGTTGCAGCACAATGGTGCTGATGGCAGCTGATGTGACGTTAATGACTGTTAAGAGGGTGGCAAAAATGATGGAGGTATATAGTGGAGGTGAAGGTAGTGTAATGATGTTGCATGTTGGAATGGTGACTCGTGCCTGTAGTGATGGACATAAGTACTTTCTGTCTGCTTGGTATTTTTTTCTTTTCTTTTTTTTTCTTTTTTTGAGAGAGAGAGAGAGAGAGAGAGAGAGAGAGAGAGAGAGAGAGAGAGAGAGAGAAAAAAAAAAATTAATGATGAGACAGGGAAAGATAGAACACAAAGGGAGAAACAGTAGAAGCGGTAGTAGGTAAAGGAGCTTAAGGAAGAAGAGGAGTAGGAGAAATAGGAAGAGGAAGGAGGAAGATGAACGACTGGAAGGGGAGGAGGAGTAACAGTAGTTATGGACACCTGGCAGTGGAGGGGAGTATGAGGACTGCCTGGGGAGAACAGCGGAGGTCGGGGGGGCTAAGGTAGTTGGGGGCCAGCGTGAGGCCTCTCTCGCTGATGGTTATGTGTGTGGTGCACGCTCGCCCCTGGCCAGCCTCGGCGCTGGAGCCCGATATATGGCGGAGTGAATCACGGAAGTGTTAGCTCAGCCGCCAGCAGCCCGGAGCGGCGGTGAGGCGGCCTGCCTGAGGTAACGACCCCCAGCCTCCAGAGGTCGGGATCATCTTGATGCTAGAACTGGCGCTTTGGACGGGTAATACTCCAGCGGAACCACGCGAACCACTCACACCCTGGGCTACATTACCCTGGCCAGGTGTGGGGAGCTGTGCATCGTGGAGCCGCTGCCTTGAGGGCAGGGATAGGGTGGTAGAGTGTCGGACCAGAAGACTGTGAAGGGCATGGCAGTGGAAGAGGATTCGTTTTGTGCCTTTTTATCATCTAATGTACCTGTAAACTAAGAACAGTCATGCCATGGCTTCGACGTGTGTGTGTGTGTGTGTGTAGTATGTATGTATGTATGTATGTATGTATGTATGTGTGTGTGTGTGTGTGTGTGTGTGTGTGTGTGTGTGTGTGTGTGTGTGTGTGTGTGTGTGTGTGTGTGTGTGTGTGTAGGCTAAGACGCAGAAAGACTTAAAGTAATCGTCCAGACCCAATTTTGTTTTGCCTAATTATGTTGAATAATATTCAAAACACCTAATCCACCAAAAATAATTGATTTCCAGGCCTTATTTCCGTAAAAACACGACTTTTGTAAAAAGCGCGCGAAAAAAATGTTCTTCCCTCCAACAGGGCTACGCATGTTATTGATGACGTCACAAGAGTAACGCTCCAATGTAAACAACACTCGTCTGCCTCTGTGAGACCTGTTGGCAAATGTTATGATGAGCGATTGTACTTCGGTGTCAGACAGTGAATCTGTCGCTGTGATAGATCTAGAGTACGATGCTCAATCTGAGACCGAACTAAATGACGCTGCTCGCGTATATGAGGAAAAGGAACCATAGCTTATGATGGGAGCCCAACCCTATATGTTTGAGCCAGAGTACGAGGTGGATGAACAGGTGTTAGCGGAGCATGCTGAGGTTCAACACCACTACACACACACACACAAACTATTACACACACACAAACACAACTACACACACAAACACTACTACACACACACACACACACACAAACACTACGTACTACACACACAAACACTACTACACACATACACACACACACACAAACACTACTACACACACACAAACACTACTACAACACACACACACACACAACACACACACACACACACACACACACACACACACACACACACACACAAACACACACACACACAACAAACCCACACACACACACAACACACACCACACACACAACACCACACCACACACACCACACACACAACACACACACACACAACACACACACACACACAACACTACACACACAACACACACACACACAAAACAAACACTACTACACACCACAACACACTACTACACACACAAACACTACTACACACACACACAAACACTACTACACACACACACACACAACACTACTACACACACACACACACACAACACTACTACAACACCACAAAACACTACTACACACACACAAACACTACTACACACACACACACACACACACACGACTCACACAACACACACACACAACACACTACTAACCACACACACACACACACACAAACACTACTACACACACACAAACACTACTACACACACACACACACACACACACACACACACACACACACACACACACACACACACACACACACACACAACACTACACACCACACACACAAACACTACTACACACACACACAAACATACTACACACACACACAACACACACACACACACACACACACACACACACACACACACACACTACAACACACAACACAAACACTACTACACACACACACACACAAACACTACTGCACACACACACAAACTACTACACACACACACAAACACACTACACACACACAAACACTACTACACACACACACACAACAAACTACCATACACACACACACACAAACATACTACCACACACACCACACACACAAACACTATACACCACACACACAACTACTACACAAACTCCTACACACACACTACATCCTACCATCCACACCACTCAAACAACACTACTACACACACACAAACACTACTAAACACACACAAACACTACTACACACGCACACAAACACTACTACACACACACACAAACACTACTACACACACACACAGCAGCGCGGGAAGAGGAGCCTTCCTTTTGTTACGTCACCGAGCCGTGGCGCATCGTCTGCCAGTTGCCAGCAGCGTTTTCGAAGCTCGGGGAATTTACAGATTTTGATTGCGGATTATTCAAAAACGGCTGACTGGATGCAAAAAGTGACAACATATTGTTGATACACTCGATAATGGCTATACTCTAACTACATCAAATCAGGAATGATGAAATGGTCTGGACGATTACTTTAAAGGTAAAACCATGTTACTTTCTTCCTAAAACGTCTCCTGCGTTCTCTCTCTCTCTTCTCTCTCTCTCTCTCTCTCTCTCTCTCTCTCTCTCTCTCTCTCTCTCTCTCTCTCTCTCTCTCTCTCTCTCTCTCTCTCTCTCTCTCTCACACACACACACAAACACACTTCGGTCGCTACGAGCTCTAAGCTCTTTCCGGGAGGGTAAAACACGATCTCGAATCCAGCTCGCGCGGACAAGACCGTTGGTGAATATTGAACACACGCACACACACACACACACACACACACACACACACACACACACACACACACACACACACACACACACACACACACACACACACACACCGTGAGGGTACTCCGTAGTGTTGTGGTTAGGTTTACTGTTCACAATCGAGAAATCCCGGGTTCGATCCCCGGGCGGAGCAGAGAAAGATGGGCGGTCTCCTTTAAAACCGAACTCCTGTCCATACAGTGAATGGGTACCGGGTGTTACCCGGGGGCTGTGTCCCGCCTCCCGGGGTGGTGGCTTCGGCCAACACTAAGCACTAAGGAAGCAAAATAAAAATGTAGATATGGAGACGGGGCCATACAAGTGTACCTCAGGCCCTGTAAAATACAACTAGATGAATACAACTAGGTAAATATACACACACACTCGCGAGTCCGACTCGCGTGTGCAAGACCATGGGTGAATGACACACACTTCACTACGAGCCCCAAGCTCTTTCCTGGAGGGTAACACTGGCGATCGCGAATTCACTCACCTCTCGTGGGTTAGACTGTGAGTCAAAAAAAAAAAACACCCACGCACGCACGCACGCACGCACGCACGCACGCACGCACGCACGCACACGCACGCGCACGCGCGCACACACACACACACACACACACACACACACACACACACACACACACACACACACACACACACACGACTGAAACTCCCAACTCTTGAGAAAAGAAGAGAAAGGGGAGATTTTATAGCAGTGTATAGAGCATCAATGGGTCTGGAAAAAATTGATAGAGAAGATCTGTTTGTGTGGGACGATAGAAGTACAAGAGGTCATGAGAAGAAATTGAAAAGAACAAGATGCAGGAGGGACATAAACAAATACAGCTTCCCGTATAGAAGCATAGAAGCCTGGAACAACCTTGATGCAAAAGTGATTAATGCAAGAAGTATTCAGGATTTCAAAGGCAAGCTGGATAATAGTTGATTTGGAGACGGGACAGTACGAGCATAGCTCTTTTCCTGTATGTTACAACTAGGTAAAACTAGGTAAATACACACATCTGAGTGGCTTGGTGGTTTAAAGCGCCGCGCGCCATTCTGTTGGTTCGGCGTTCGATCCCCGGCCCCGCTCGTTCCCGGGGATTTTTCACTAGAAATTTGGGCGGTTAGTGTCGATGGGTGTGTGGTGGTAAGATTCAAGGATTACCCATAGATCGGTCATACGAGCTCCAAGCCCTCTTCGGGATGGTAAAACTGGTGATCGCGAGTCCAGCTCGGTGATTCAAGATCGTAGTGATTACACACACACGCACGCACACACACACACACACACACACACACACACACACACACACACACACACACACACACACACACACACACACACACACACACACACACACACACACACACACACACACACACACACATGTGGGTGTAGATTGTATAGTGGTGTTATAATTTTCTTAGTGAGTATCCAAGAAGAGACACGAGGATAAAGGGGATAATATTGCCACGAACTGAGTAGAAAGGAAGCGTCTTGGCCACACACACATCTTCGGAGAGAAATGTGGTGTGGGCGGTGCCGCAGGCTCGTCCTCCAAACTTGTGGTTCATCGTCGCTATGTTTAATTGTGTTGGTGACCTTTACGGCGGGTCACACAGCTGTTGCGTGGGTGTTCCACCAGCCGTTTTCAGGTTCATGAACGCTTATGAGAGATTAAGAGTTCATTGGACTTGTGATTCTCGCCGGCTAACGAGGCTAGAGCAGACCATCCCGGGCTGGTTAGTATCATGTTGTCGCCACAAAGCTCACTTTCAGGAAATAACCGTGGTGGGGCCAGTGTCCACCAAGGCCGGGGAATGGCGGACTTCCCACTGGCAGGTGCTCGGTGGTCGTGCTGTGCAGGGAAACATTTCCACCGGATGGAATCACTGGCACATCGTTGAGAGGCCCCACCTGGAAGAATGTCGACCTTTACACAGGCCAACAAATATTCGAATAATGGCATTTCGCCACAACGAGGTGTTGAGGGCGTGGGTTTTGGCGGGCCGGGCCTCCAGGGCCTTCAGTGTGCGACGCAGCTCAGGCATTTTGTTAAAATGCAGACCTTCTGTTTAGTCTCTCATATCTAAGCGCTTGTTTGATTTTATTGTCACTAAACCTTGATACGACATTTATTTCTAGCATATCTTTGTTGTTTTATCGGACTCCATGTTTGGGCTGCTGCCAGCCAATCGCCAACATCGGGGCCGGGTAGCGTGTCATTTTCTTAGGGCATGGAGGGTAGCTCTAGCATTCATCTGTTCCTTAAAGTCGCTTTCCAGTACGTTGGCGTAGGAGAAATCGCTTAGCCCTTACCACTCCTCACAACCCCAACTCTGTACTCTTTGCAGTTTTTTGTCGGATTTTATATCAGTGAGGTGGTATTAGATCAGAATAAGTGCAGCAAGCAGCTCTAAAGGATTGTCAAAAATGTAATTCACTTTCTTCCCCACCCTCACCACCTTCCCATCACTCGAACACGTTGCAGCACACTTCTATCCCTCCACCTCAAAACCTCTTGTTCCACTTCATCCACCGCCCTTTCCTCTCCTTCCTCTCTCTGGCTTCTCCTATTCCCCCGTCCTTCCTACCTCAGATGGTGCCCCCTTACCTTCCCCAACCACTGTTACAAGGAAGCTTTACATACGTGCTTTCAAAGTAATTAATTCATGTTATAATTTAGGTGTTTTAAGTCTTCCATAACCGTTGGCAACTAACAGCGCAACAAACTCTGTTCAAAGCTGTTTTTTCCCACCAGTGCAAGCAAACAGTAATGGTGATTTAATTTATTCGAATGGACATGTCCAGACTACTCGATAAAGTACCACACGCCGCACCATATCCAGGGTGAAGTTTATTTACTTATCTATTTATTCATATATTTTCTTACACATTTCAGCCTATTAGCGCCTGTGGGATTTTTCACTTAGGGGCAGTGATATTTGGGCTTCGCTCGTGTTGGCGTATAATTTTTTAAGTACCGCTTGTGATGATCAAAGGTTTACATATGCCACCCACCTATGTCCCCCTATGCACTCGCCGTTGCAAGTAGAGTTGAAAGGCAGAATGTGGAGCCACTCGACGATCGCACAAAGATTGTGCTCCCGGCGGCATAGTTGCCAACTGTATGCGCCTATGGCACCAGCTCAAGCTCGTGTGTTTCTAGAGATTTTTAAGGCAGACTACAAAAAACGCTCACGCACCACAACCCTCCGTATGGATCAGAAACTCGCATTTATTGTGCCCTACGTAACTATAGCCTGCGTTCTTATATGTTTATTTGTTGTGTATTTACTTATATTGTTCAGATAATAACAGCGGACAGGAGAAAAATGCAGATAAAGGTTACCAACACAAGAAACACCCCAGTGAGCCTTTTCACTACGCCATAGCCTCTCTCCCTCATATATATATATATATATATATATATATATATATATATATATATATATATATATATATATATATATATATATATATATATATATATATATATATATATATATATATATATATATATATATATATATATATATATATATATATATATATATATATATATATATATATATATATAGGTATATATATATATATATAGGTATATATATATATATATATATATATATATATATATATATATATATATATATATATATATATATATATATATATATATATATATATATATATATAAATATATCAGTCTCTCTCCAATTCTCCATATATTATTAATCCTAAGAATTGTATGATGAGAAGGTCCTTCCCTCACATAATATGCGCGCATAAAGTTCCTCTGAACCTGGATGGGGCTATTTGTGGCTAAATACCATTCTACGATCTTGATCCGCTGCTGCGTTGTTAGACGGCCTGCCATGATGAATTCTTATTAAATAATTAACTCCCACCTATTGTCTTGCTATGCCCTAAAATTAAACAAAAACAGTGCATTAGTTATTAAGTATTAGGAGATTAAAGTTGTGAACATTTATTTGAAAATGGTAGATGTATAGAACATGTTATGCACTGAAGAGGAAAAGTGACATTCACTGTAATGGCACAGTCTTGTGACTATGCAAAGACTACTGTATACAGTAGTCTTGTGACTATGGTAATGGTATCAAACAAAACTCCCATGTGTTGTGCACAAAATGTGAAAAGACAAAAAAATAATTCAACTTGAAAATAAAGTTAAAGCCTTTCAAATTTGTGATTTTTTTTAGCACCCTGTATATATATATATATATATATATATATATATATATATATATATATATATATATATATATATATATATATTATATATGTATATAGTATATATATATATATATATATATATATAAATATATATATATATATATATAAATATAAAATATATATATATATATATATATATATATATATATATATATATATATATATATATATATATATATATATATATATATATCATTGCTATAGGTCAGGACTCGAACCTGCGCGCAGGCGTCTGTGCCTATGTCGCCACCTGAAGGTGCAAAAGGTAGTAACAGGCACCCCACCTGCCTCTACCCTGACCTCACTCTCGGGGTGGCGGAGGCGAGTTCACCACTTCCAGACGTTTACTACTCGACCACTGCATCTCCAAGTCTGCGCGCGCGCGCACGCACACGCGCGCACGCACACGCGCGCACGCACACGCGCGCACGCACACGCGCGCACGCACACGCGCGCACGCACACGCGCGCACGCACACGCGCGACGCACACGCGCGCACGCACACGCGCGCACGCACGCACGCACACGCGCGCACGCACACGCGCGCACGCACACACGCACACGCGCGCACGCACACACACACACACACACACACACACACACACACACACACACACACACACACACACACACACACACACACACACACACACACACCGTTTTTCAACGTCGTTTATCAGACGTCCAACTCAACAGGAACTAAGTGATTAACAGAGAGATGCCACCGAGCGCCTAACTTCTGATCTTTCTATTATTTCTGATTGGGGCAAAGCAAACCTTGTTTTGTTCAATGCCTCAAAAACCCAATTTCTTCACCTATCTACTCGACAAAACCTTCCAGATAACTATCCCCTCTTCTTCAATGACACTCAACTGTCTCCTTCTTCTACAATGAACATTCTAGGACTATCCTTTACTAAAAATCTGAACTGGAAATCTCACATCTCATCTCTTGCTAAAACAGCTTCTAGGAAGTTAGGTGTCCTGTGGCGTCTGCGTCCTTTTTTTTCTCCCTCCCAATTGCTTGCTCTCTACAGGGGCCTTATCCGCCCATGTATGGAGTATGTCTCACATGTTTGGGGAGGATCCACTCATACAGCTCTCCTAAACAGGGTTGAATCAAAAGCTTTTCGTCTCATCAACTCCCCTCCTCTGACTGACTGTCTTCAATCTTTAAATCACCGCCGCAATGTTGCTTCTCTTGCTCTCTTCTACCGTTATTTTCATGCTCACTGCTCTTCTGAACTTGCTAACTGCATGCCTTTCCCCCTCCCGCGGCCTCGCTGCACAAGACTTTCTACTCATTCTTATCCCTATTCTGTCCATCTTCCTAATGAAAGAGTTAATCAGTATCTTTACTCTTTCATCCCTTTCACTGGTAAACTCTGGAACTCTCTTCCTGTTTCTATTTTTCCACTTTCCTATGACTTACATCTTTTCAAAAGAAGAGTAACAAGACACCTCCCGAACTAAATTTGCTCACCCCTCTTTTTTATTTTATTCTCTTACTGTCTTCTTTATAGGGACTGGCAACTAAGCGGACTTTGTGTTACCCATTTTTGTTGTGCCCTTGGCCAGTTCCTCGTGATGTAAAACACACACACACACACACACACACACACACACACACACACACACACACACACACACACACACACACACACACACACACTACGCCACGATGGTCAAGTGGATAGCGCGCTGACCTGCCATTATGTGTTTGCCAGTTCGAATCCTCACTGCTCCAGGTGATTTTTCACCCACAAATTCGGGCGATTATTGTCCCCCTTGAGCAAGGGGATGGGGGTGTATGGTGTGTGAGGTCCCAACATTACCCAATAATAGGTAATAATAAGGTCCTGGTCAATAAAGACCCAAAGTCGAGTTCGTGTCTTTGGAGCCTTTCCTCCCCCACCACGCACCACCGCAACCCTTTCTTTCCAGCCGAGCCAAAATTCCAGACACACGACGCAAAAATATTCAAGCTATTTTGAGCTGTTAGTAATCTCAGAATGTTTAGTTTATTTTCAGCAGATGCTAGACTATTATTGTTGTGTTCAGAGATTATATTATAACCATCAGTATAGGAGGGAAAAATCAGTTGAGTTGTTAACCGTAACTTAAGATATTATCAAGGAGACGAGAGAGAGAGAGAGAGAGAGAGAGAGAGAGAGAGAGAGAGAGAGAGAGAGAGAGAGAGAGAGAGAGAGAGAGAGAGAGAGAGACCAAGGTGAGAGAGAGAGCTGGACCAAGGTGAGAGGGGCGCTGACCCCTCCCCTCCTGCCCCTCCCCTGCTCCTTCTCCCTCTGGCTGCCGCTCAAGTTAATCGCAACAACAACAACAACAACACCCGCAGCAACAAAACGGCCTTCAGTGAAAGCCGGATACCAGCACTCCTTTACTGCTGCCTTCTGCATGATATTTGTTTGTTTGTTTGTTTGTTTGTTTGTTTGTTTGTTTGTTTGTTTGTTTGTTGTTCGTGTGTGTATGTGTGTGCGCGCACGCGCGAGTGATGATACGTGCGCTTTCTGTAAGTACTCATATCGTAGTGATATTGTTTTTGTTGATTTGCATTTTTCCTTTTCTATTATTTAAGATACGTGAATACAAAGTGTTGAAGCCTTGGAATGCGATGATGCAGGAGGCTGTTTGGTGTATTTGTGAAGTGAGTAAGGGACAGAAGTAGGGGGCTACCATCCGTGTGTGTGGTGGGGGGAGAGGATATTGCGTGAAGATTTGCGAGAAACTTTGTATATCTCCTATTTGTGTGTAGATGTAAGTGTGGCGGGTAGCTCTGTTTATCGTGAGAAGGGCAGGTGTAGCTGTGTTGGGCTGTGTAGAAGCGTATAGTGGCGGCGTGTGGGAGTATAGGTGAGGGAAAATATCACGGGTGGCATCAGGTAGGCCTAATGTACCCACCTGTAGGGACGAGATGGCCCGCCAGCAACACATAATTACAAGTACGTGCTCTCTCTCTCTCTCTCTCTCTCTCTCTCTCTCTCTCTCTCTCTCTCTCTCTCTCTCTCTCTCTCTCTCTCTCTCTCTCTCTCTCTCTCTCTCTCTCTCTCTCCGCACCCACCACCCACACACACACACCACACCACACACCACGACACACACACCACACACACAACACAAAACACACACACACACACACACACACACACACACACACACACAACACACACACACACACACACACACACACACACACACACACACACACACACACTCATACACACACACACACACACACACACACACACATAAAGCGTTTACTGTGGTCACACTACTACGTTTAGGTACTCCGTAGTGTAGTGGTAGTACGCTCGGTTCACAACCCGGAACCCGAGAAGTGCCGGGTTCGATCCCCGGGCGGAGCGAAGAGAGATGGGCGGTCTTCTTAAAACCCGAGCCCCTGTCCACCCAGCAGTGAATTGGTACCGGGTGTTAGCCGGGGTTTGTGACCCGCCTCCCGGGGTGATGGTTTCGGCCAACACTAAGCACTATACTAAGGATGAATGATAAAATGTAGCGATGGAGACAGGGCCATACGAGTGTAGCTCAGGCCCTGTAAAATACAACTAGATGAATACACACACACAGCGTTTACCTGTCGCACAGTTAACAGTTTTAACACCTTACCATTACCGCCATTCTGGTCGTCGTACTCATCGTCATCGTTATCCGTTAGCAATGCACGCTTATCAATCATTGGGGGCATGCGCCGGGGGGTGCGTCGCCTCGCCCACCCTACGACGCCACTCCCGGGGGTCACCACGCGCGAGTTCCCATGCAGGCTCCTTTCCCATACCAAGCACCTCTCGACAAGAAACATCAACTTGCCCCAGCCACGAGCCTCTTGTGGGCGCCCCCTTGGCCTCCTCCACGCCGGATTATCTCTTACAGATACAACCCGATGGGAAGGATCGGTTTCAGGGTAGCGTGCCACATGCCCATATAGCCGAAGATTAGCCGAAGTTGGCGCTGACGGACTATGCAGGTAATAGGCCTCGATTCAGTCTTACGGTGCAGTCGCTGATTTGACACGTAATCATCCCAGCGATACCCCATGATTCTGCGAAGACACTTATTACCAAAGACATTGATTCGTCTCTTCAAGTCACTATTTAGTGTCCATGTCTCACAACCATAGAGTAAGACAGGGATCACAAGCGACTTGAAGATCCGGATCTTTGTCCTCCTGCACAGGTACCGACAACGCCAAATACTCCCGCTGAGCGAGTCCATAACACCGTGGGCTATGCCAATCCGCCGTAAGACTTCTTGACGTGACCCGCCGTCATTATGGACTGCGCTACCAAGGTATGTAAAACTTTCCAAGATCTCAATGTCCTCGCCACACGCATGAACAGACTGTACTGCTTCATCTAGTAAGTCTCCAAACACCTGGACCTTGGTCTTGAGCCAGGAGACCTCAAGTCCCAAAGGCTTTGCCTCCTCGTGCAGCGCCTCGAGAGCCATCACCAGGACCTCCAGCGACTCAGCAAAGATTACTGCATCATCGGCAAAAACAAGATCAGTGATCTTGGTGTTGCCGACGGATGCTCCACAATCACGTTGATCTACAACCTTGTCCAATACCCAGTCCCTACAAGCGTTGAAAAGTGATGGGGCAAGGACGCACCCTTGCCTCACTCCTGTATTCACAGGAAAGAAGCTGGATACACCTGCCCCACACTTCACAGCACTCTCAGTCCCAGAATACAGACCAGTTATCAAACCAATAGTCCTTGCAGGAATCCCTTGAAGTCGCAGAAGATCCCAGAGTGACTCACGATGCACTGAGTCAAACGCCTTCTTGAGATCAACATAGGTTGCAAGCATCCCCTGTCGAAACTAGCGTCGGCGTTCCACCAGGACACGAAGCGCTAGGATACGACTTAGGTCGACTGTTTAATGATTAAGTTTCTTCTTAGAAAAAGAAATTGTAAGTGGACGACAGCAGCAACATCGCCGTAACCTCTCATTTACCACACAGTAACGCTGGTTTACTTTTTGTTTTAGCCAATCTTACTCAAAGTGACTTACTTAATCATGCGTTTTATTACAGTGGATCCTAGATACCCTGCTGGTAAAACCACACGCAAGCTTACTAAAACTATTACGGAACTTAAACTGTTATACCCAAATGCCAGATGCGTTATTTTAAAGCGTAATGAATTATTAGCGTATGTTAATTCCGAAACGCCCGATATCGTAAGTATAACCAAGATCATAATTACTAAGTTTACGTAAAGAATAAACTGAACAGTAAACTGCTAACTCTTGGGAAAATATATTGTTCTAAATCAAATGCGGAAGTAGATTGCCTCCTGTATGATGAGATAAAGTCAATTGCTAAAAGTTGGCACGTGCATTCCAGGCACATGGAATAGATGGGAAGGTTCTTCGTTGGATTAAAACTTGGCTAAGCGATAGGCAACAAAGGGTAACTATTAATGGTTCCAAATCTGAATGAAGGCAGGTAATAAGTGGGGTTCCACAGGGGTCTGTTTTGGGACCATTATACTACTATTTTTTATTTACATCAACTACTTAGATACAGTAGTGGGATTCGCAGTGATAGCAGCAAGTTTGCTGATACTAAGGTAGGTAGGATTATCAGGTCACAGTCTGATGTAAACGGTTTGCAGGGAGACTTAGATCAGTTAAACGAGTGGGTAGTCAGGTGGCAGATGGAATTTAATATTGACGAGTGTAGTGTAATTAATGTTGGTAGAGAAAATCCTGGTAATAGGTACACAATACGCAATGTATCACTGAAAAGATCAGAAGGTGAGAAAGATATGGGTGAGGGGATAAGCTCAGACCTCCGTCCTAGGAAACAATATACTGAGACTAGAAATCGAGCTAAAAGGGTGTTAGGATTCATTACTAGAAGTGTTAAAAGTAGAAGTGCTGAGGTTATTCTAAACCTTTATTTGGCTCTAGTCAGACCTCACCTAGACTATGTGGTACAGTTTTGGTCCCCGTATTACAGGATGGATTTGTTAGAATCAGTCCAGGGAAGGATGACTTAAATGATACAGGGGATGCGTAACTTTAGTTATGAGAGGAGATGAAGGTATTCCATTTACACTCACTCGAGAGGCGTAGAGTAAGCAGTAAGGGGCTATCTGATAGAAGTTTTTAAGTGGTTAAGGGGATACAATAAAGGAGATGTAAGAAAAGTTCTTACGACTAGTAAACAGGGTATGACAAGAAGTAACGGATTTAAACTGGAAAAACGTAAAAAATAAAAAAATTGGAAAAACTGGTTCGCAAATAGGGTGGTAAATGAATTAATAATATAAAGTTGTTAATATTTAGAACTCTCTTCCAGCACAAGTAGTTATTATTAACACGATTGAGGTGTTTAAGAACAAACTAGATAAATACTAGAAATACAAACTAGATAGATAAATCAACTGCTGAACTCGATTACTTCGACCCTACGGTTTTTTTTGCTATTTTACCTCTAACACGTTGAAACTATAGTGGTATAAAGTACTCTCTCTCTCTCTCTCTCTCTCTCTCTCTCTCTCTCTCTCTCTCTCCTCTCTCTCTCTCTCTCTCTCTCTCTCTCTCTCTCTCTCTCTCTCTCTCTCTCTCTCTCTCTCTCTCTCTCTCTCTCTCCCCCCCCCCTCGTCCTCTTTCTCCCCCTCCTCCTTTTCCTTTTACTCTTACTTTCTTCTCGTCCTCTTCTTCTCTGGGTTTGAAAAAGTCCCCATAAGCAATTACTTAGGAAATTAAAGTCGCACGGTATTATTAAAAATATTCTCAAGTGGCATTGAAGACTGGCTTTCCGAGAGAAGGAAGCGTGTCGTAATTTATGGTAAAATATCTAGAGGGCGAGACATTATAAGCGGTATACCGCAGGGATCTGTGCTTGGTTCTTTACTTTTCTTAGTCTATGTAAACGATATTGACCAAGACCTCACCTGCAGGATATCAATGTATTTAGACGATGCGAAAATAACGAATAATGTAATCACAACTGCCGATAAAATGCAACTGCAATCCGCGCTTGATCATTTTGTTAATTTGGGCAAACAAATGGGAAATTAAATTGAATACTGATAAGTGAAAAGATTTGCATATATGAAGTAATAGCGATTGAACTAACTACTCAATGAACGGGCGTGAACTTTCCAATGTTAACGAAGAAAAATACGTAGGGGTAATTGTAACCAACGACCTCAAGCACAGTAAATATTGTTCAGAAGTTGTTAAGAGGGCCAACAAATTTATCGGTTTCATCGGAGGGACTTTCGAGTAGTCTAGAAAAGTTTTTTTTTCAGTTTCCACTGCAATCGTGCGTCATTTTCTTAGATATTGCGTTCAGTCTGGTCGCTTTACTAAAGAAAGGACAAAGAAGCTGGAGACGGTACAATGGATAGTTACTAAAATCTTTCCGAGTTACTAAAATCATTCCGCACCTGCGTAATAAGCCATACGAGGAGTGACTAAAAGAATTTAACTTGTTCAGTTTGTCAAAACGTAGGTTACGAGGATACTTAATAGCTGTTTGAAATGTACCATGGCTTCGATAATATTATAATGTTAACATGAACGACTATCTGGACATTGATCAGACAAGCATGACTCTTAATAATGGCTACAAGATCATTGGTAAACTATTTTATTCACATGAAGCGAAGCACTATTTTTTTAATACAGCATATGAAACTTTCATCAAGCACAAGTAATTAATAGTCACACGGCTAAGGCGCTTAAGAACAGATTATATAGATAGTTAGCATCAGCTGCCCAACTAGACCACTTCGCTCCTTTAGACATTTGTTACTTCTATGTTTCCTTTTTTCTTTGCTTTACGTAGGTTTAGCTTAGAGTGTATACCGGGTATAGCGTGGACCATTGCTATACCGGCATACTAACAGGAATCAGGAAGGAGGCAGGCGAGCGGAGGTATTGGCTGGCGAGGTGGACGGTGGTATAGCTGTGGCGACGAGCGGTAGACACGTGGGTTGGTCTGGTCTGTTATGTCTTTCACTGTGTTCCTTATTCGTGTGTGTGTGGGGTATGAATCAATACTCAGCTGGTTGTAGACTGGAGATGGTATATTCACATGAGGTTGTAATGTACAGAGAAGAATGTTGCGCACCGCGCAGACAGCCAGAGAAAGGGAACTTGCTTGTACTATGCTTGGAGAGACTGAACGAGACTGGGGCCGAGGTCACGCGAACTACCATTATATGCGGGGTAGGGAAGGAGAGTTGCCAAATATAGCCTACCCTACGGCACCGTACAGTACATATGTCTCTCCTTCAACCTTTCTTTATCAAATTTCATGGCAGTTTTTCATGGTGCATGGTGTTTTTTCTTCACTGTTTTCCTGCCGGCCTTAGCTGGAGGGAGTGGTGGTTGTGGAGGAGCCCTCAACTTTGCTATTATTTCGCCTCTAACTCGTAGAAACTGTAGTGGCCCCTTAATTAAGGCTGATAATGTCTGTTCTTCCTTTATATTCCTTAGTATTCCTCCAAATGAAATTTGGTACACATGTTAACAAATATATGGGGTACAAAAAACCACCGAGACACAAGTTGTGTCTGAAATATTTCGGCGGCCATCTTGGAAAATAGCGGCCGAAAACCAGTTTTTCTCGTATAACTCGAAAATGGTGGAAGATATCCTAAATTTTGAAGATACTACATATGTTTAGTGTTTTAAAAAAAAAAAAAAATTATATTATAAAGTTTTTTGTTGGATCAACAATAAAGCCGCCATCTTTAATTAAAAGGTTGCAGTTTTCGTTTTCTCCAAAAAAGTTGAAAACGGCTTGTTTCGCAAAAAAATACTTATGACAGCTTCTATAATATAAGATATATGACAGCTTCTATATAAGATATAAGAGGAATAAGATATATTGCATAAAGGTTCCTAGAACCTTTTACATGATATACTCCTTTTTTGAAGAGTTGAACACAAAGCCGCCATATTGTGAAATAGCTGCTAAATTTCCCATCTTGGGTAAAAACTTGAAAACTGTCAAGGGGTACAAAATCCATAGGTGTTACTGCTCTCATTTAAAGTTATTGACATAATTGTAGTGTAAATAGATAGTTTTTGAAATTAATAACTGAATTTATTTTTCACAGGTTAAAGCATGTTACATAACCATATCATGTTCACTACAATGTTAGAAAAATTTAATTTACAAAAACTAAAAAAGTAAGTTGGCAGCACTGTCCATTAAAGGTGTAAAAGAAACATGATACAGTATTTCAAACCTCAGTAAAGAGAAATACAAAAATGAATAATATCATAAGAACTAAATTACATTATTGGAAGCACTGTCCATCATACATGCGCAAAGCAGTGCACTGCAAATTGAACCGGTGGCACTTGCACCTCTTTACACACACAGTTTTGCAACGGCAACTAATCAACTCGGAGCATTCGTCAGAAGCTTGTGGCAAAACTGTCCTAAGTGGTTCAATACCATTTTCATCACCAACCTAATCCAATGACTTCCATCCCCCACTGGTTGCATTAGGTAAGTCCGGTTGAAGCTGCAAACAATGTTTCCAAGTACGTGACTGAAGCATTGCTCGCTTCAGGTGTTGATGTAGGCTTGTTCGATTAAAGGTATATTTTCCACAGTTCGATTCTTCTTAGTATAGAGTATTCGTCTGCACTCGATCACTGTTTTTGTCTGGCTTGTCACATTATACATGAGTATTGTGAAGAGCTATATACTTTTTTAAATCTTCTTCATCTATTGGGGCTGATGTTGTCAGTCGAATGAATATATGTCATAATATCTTGCATCTTCCAGATGTTCCAGGTTTTTGCTTTACCAACACCATGAAATTCGGATACTGTATCAGTGTATCACAGCCAGTATATGCTTGAAAAAAATGGCTGTGCCTCACATGTTGGGAGAAAAATTTTCAAGGATCTTTGAAAGTGAAAACTGCCGTCTGTTCTTTCCAACACCATACTCAAACCAAAGATCCTTTATACCTTGTTGCTTCAAGTCATGGAAGGCAGCAGCAGCGATAACAATCACATCTGAGTCCACTGTACTTAGAATCAGAATATTTTTGTGACCTGACAACAATGCACTTTTCACATGGTCTTGTGTCTGCTTCCTCATGTGAGCATGGGGCAAGATCGTCACTACTGATTAAAGGACCTGTATATGATACTGAATCTTCATCAGTACACACCACCACCCCCTTGCCATTAGTTTCGAATTAAGTGATTTCAGTTGCTAATAGGTGGAAGTTTTTCTTTGTTTCCATCAACCAGCAAGAATTTACTGAAAACTTTTGGCAGGGGTGTTGTTGGTCTGAGAACCATCTCTTCCAGACCCCCGTTTAAGTCGTTTGTCAGCTTTACGGCTACATGGCAAGTACCTCTCAAAAACTATATCCACTCTCAAAATTCAAGAGACGACAGTTAAAGCAGGTAAAAATACTTTGTGCAGTACTCAGAAAATGTCTTTGAGGTTCGTGCATTCAAGGCATGAACTAAGACAGCACCATCAATAGCAACAGCTGAACAACTGCAACAATAGCTTCGTCTTATTCCTCACCACTTTGATATTCAGACAGCAGACAGGTACATAGACAGGTAATGACATCAGATTTTTTGTTGCCTTGCGAAGTCTTCCAAACTCACTTATTGAAGGTTTCATGATTTTCATTAGCAAAAAAACTGTTCCACATCTGTTTCTCTAATCTGACTCGCCACAGACAACTTACAAAATGCATTAGCATATTTCTGAAGAGCTTTTTTCAACATTTGAAGCTTTAATTTTTTTGTTTCATTCTTGTCCGTGAATAATGTCAGATTGCAGCGCTTGATGACAGCATGTACAGATGTTTTCCCTTCGACAAACTTCTCTTGTACGTAATTTTCATAGAGATCCTTTCCTTTATTTTTTAGCTTTCACAGAATTTTCTCCATCTGCTGCCATATAAATATTGCTAACTGCTGTAGACAACTTATCTTCTTCAAATGGGTTTCTATTCTTTTGGAATGACGTTACAACATCGAAAACATGCTTTCTGAATATCTCAAACGATTTCATGTTTTCCTGAAAATTCTTCCTCATCAAGATAAAAAAGTACATTAAACACAAAAAGAACATGAAGTCACATTCCATGTGGGCTATGGAACACCACAGTATAATATATCAGAGGTTCATAATATAACTTCTTGTGAGTATTCTTAGCGAAACTGTAGCAGTTTTCAACTTCTGAGTCTTAGCAAATCTTTAGCAGTTTTCAACTTCTGAGAAAACAAAAAAACTGTGCCATCATTTAATTAAAGATGGCGGCTTTATTGTTGATTCTACAAAATAGTTTATAATACTATAAATGTTCGTTATTTACGGTTAACACATTTTTTCTCTTCAAAATTTTGGATATCTTTCACCGTTTTCGATTATTCGAGAAAAACTGGTTTCGGCCGCCATTTTCCAAGATGGTGGCCAAAATATTTTAGAAACAGCTCGTGTCTCGTTGGTTTTTTGTACCCCATATATTTGTTAACATGTGTACCAAATTGCATGCTGGTAGCCAGAAGTGAAACATTATTGTGCTATAATAACTCACTAACATCTTTTTTTCATCTTACCCTCCTATGCTTCACCCAGATGGCTGTCTTAACCTTTTGCTCAAAATTTCACTCTGGTTGGTGAAGGGCTTTTTCTCTCCTCCACCGTTTGACTATAATGCCTATTATTAAGATCTTTCGTAATGATGTTTTCTTTGCCCTTTCTGGCCTTGATCCTCGGAAGGCTTTTACGGTCCTGACGGAGTTCCTCCTATTGTCCTCAAAAATTGTGTCTGTGCTTGCACCCTGCCTGGTCAAACTTTTCCGTCTTTGTCTATCTACTTCCACCTTTCTTCCTTGCTGGAAGTTTACTCACATTCAACCTGTTCAAACTACCGTCCTATTGCTTTGACTTCCTGCCTTTCTAAAGCTTTTGAATTTATCCTTAATAGGAAGATTCTTAAGCATATATTTGCTCACAATCTTGTATCTGATCGTCAATACGGTTTCCGTAAAGGGCGATCTACTGGCGATCTTCTAACTTTCCTAACTGGATCTTGGTCATCCTCGTTTAGGGATTTCGGTGAAACTTTTGCTGTTGCCTTTGACATATCAAAAACTTTTGATAGTCTGGCACAACTCTTTAATTTCCAAACTACCTTCATTTGGTTTCTATCCTTCTTTCTGCACCTTCATTTCAAGTTTCCTTTCAAACCGTTCTATTGCAGCTACTGTAGGCGGCCATTGTTCTTCTCCTAAGTCTATCAATAGTGCTGTTCCTCAGGGTTCTGTCCCACTCTCCACTCAGGTCCCACTGACCCACTCTCTTTCGAGTATTCATTAATGATATTCTAAGCCTAACTCAATGCCCTATCCACTCCTATGCTGATGTCTCTACCCTGCTTTTTTCAACGTCGTATAGTAGACGTCCAACTCAACAGGAATTAAGTGAAACACGGAGGGATGCCACTGAGCGCCTAACTTCTGATCTTTCTATAATTTCTGAATGGGGTAAAGCAAACCTTGTTTTGTTCACCGCAATGTTGCTGATCTTGCTATCTTCTACCGTTATTTTCATGCTAACTGCTCTTATTAACTTGCTAACTGCATGCCTCACCTCCTCTTATGGCCTCGCTGCATAACACTTTTTACTAATTCTCATCCCTATTCTGTCCATGCAAGAGTTAACTAGTATCCTACTTACTCTTAGTACCACTCTTTCATCCCATTTACTGGTAAACTCTGAAACTCTCCTCCTGTTTCTATTTTCCACCTTCCTATGACTTAAATGTTTTCAAGAGAGAAAGTATCAGGACACCTCCCGACCTAAATTGGTCAACCCCACTTTCTTTATTTTCTTACTGTCTTCTTTATGGGGACTGGCAGCTAGCGGGCTTTTTGTTAATTTTTTCGCCCTTGACCAAACCTTTTTTTGATGTAAAGAAAATCATGAAAAATCTATATATATATATATATATATATATATATATATATATATATATATATATATATATATATATATATATATATAATATATATATATATATATATATATATATATATATATATATATATACAGTGTCTTCAAAACAAGGCGGCTTACGGCGCAATTCGAGAGAACAAACTCGATAAATGCCAGTGGTCGCTGGCAGCTTTAACTCAAAGGTTGGTCTACTGTGTTTTGGCTCCGCGACTCTTATTTTCATAAATCAATTTCGCGATAAATATTGATGCACCGCATCTGAATACCAAAAAATATAATTCTTCTGTTGTTCTACTAATTGTATGGATGACATGCATTACGATGGAACGTTCTATAATAGCAATTTAATGCAAATTACTCGCCTCGAGTATCAAAGCTTAATATATTTTTTACATGTATATTGTAGCATGTTTTATTGGGGGCGATGTTCACACTGTTTTCTAAGACAGTACTGCTGCGTCTGGCAAACGCTTGTCAAAATACAATAAGCAATGCTTTGGAAAAAAGAAGAATATAGAATGCCGAAATCGTTCTGTTGCTGCGACCAAGTCGGTTATAATTGTGGAGGCGACATGCCGCGCATTGTGGCGGGAAGATTGAATCAAAACATTGCGACTTTGCGCGTCGAGTCATTGCACTTCCATGCTTTCTATCTAATTGATACACAATAATAACAGGAAAATATGACTGCCTAGGTATAGTTAACTTCTAAACATTCGTTATTGACTATATAATATCATAGAGTAACATTTCCATCGCCTCCTCAACTATAACCTGCATAGTTATTTGGTTATGTACATGTTTTACAGAATCAGGCTTCTATACAATATACATATAGATGAAAATCGTTCTTAGTATTATACTTTTGTGTTTTAAGTGCAGTGGAATAATCCCAGATTTTGTTTTCCAGTAGACCAACTTATTATCAACTTGTGAGTTAAAACTGCCAGCGGCCACTGGCATTTTCGAGTTTCAGTTCTCTCTAATTACCGGTCTACTCGCAAACTTGCGCCGCCTACTTTCCGAAGAAAAAAAAAAAGTCCTTGTTACTATTTATGGATCATTTTAATTTTCCTAGTGATTTATAAATAATAGAAACAATTACTCTGCATTTTTCTGAAATATCTGTTTAAATGCACAGATATTTCAGAGAAATGCAGACTAGGTTTCTTTTATGAAAGAAATCACTAGGAAAATGGCCCATAAATATTGTATAAAAGGAGTGAATTTGACCCTCAAAAACAGCCAGAATGCATATTTTAACACCTTCAAAGGCGTGGCCTCCGGACCCCCGGCCTATCAAGCAGCGCCTCGATTCGCTCGGCTTTCAATCAATCTCCACCTCCTACTTTCTTCATTCCAACTCCTACTTTAAAAGAAAATGAAAACACTGTATATATATATATATATATATATATATAGAGAGAGAGAGAGAGAGAGAGAGAGAGAGAGAGAGAGAGAGAGAGAGAGAGAGAGAGAGAGAGAGAGATAATATATATATATATATATATATATATATATATATAATAAATATATATATATATATATATATATATATATTATATATATATATATATATATATATATATATATAATATATATATATAATATATATATATAGTATATATAATATATATAGAGAGAGGAGAGAGAGAGAGAGAGAGAGAGAGAGAGAGAGATCAAGTATTTCGAAAGATTAAGAACGGGCTATTTCAGGAAAGAACACCTCCAAAAAGTAAAGTAAGCAGGTATAAATCTGACAAATATAATAAATAAAATAATAGTTCATACTTAAAGGGGGAAAAATATTTATTATAAAGATGGATACACTGAAAATAATACAACGCAACGTAGCTTATTGGAGGACTAATAAGTTTGATATAATAAATATTTACAAGGAAATAGACCCAGACATAATCCTTATCAACAATCACGGACTGAATGATGAGCATAACAGTAGAATATTTGGATACACCACACATTCCAAAAACACCTCTAAGGAATTACATGAGGAGGAATTAGCAGTTGTAATCAAATTTCACATCAAACATAAAATAAACGACAATTTAATCTCAGATATATTACAAGTCACAATAGATACCAATACTGACGCAATAAACATTGCCATCACATATCTGCCACCACGCAGACCTTATCTACAAATCCCAGATTTTCATAAATTGTCCTCAAACTCTCATCCGACATTCATTTTGGGTGACATAAATGCGAAACATCCTTTTCTCCTCGATAATTATGATGACACAGTGGGAATTAATTAAGTTAATGAAGTGAATGAAGTTATTGATAGACAATAAAACATTTATTCACACAGGTCCCGATTTTCACACCTATTTTTCCCACAATGCCAGCCAGCACAACACCAGATATAATTCTAGCCAATAATAAAATCAAACATAGTTACATCATAGAACCCGGTCTAGTTACGGCCTCAGACCACATTCCAATAATATTCACAATAACCACGCAAACAATAAAAACAAAAGTTACACCTAGATACTGTAACAAAAAAAGCCAATTGCGATAATTTTCAACATCAAATTGAAGATTATTTGCACACAATTAACACCACTGATCATATCCACTAGACTCTAGAGATATCAACCAAGCAATAACATTTTCGTATAAAACTCTTAACTGAGGTCATGGTCAATAACCTCTCATTAAATATGACAAAAGTAGAGTACAAAGCTATAACTAATTCCACAATTAAAAACCTGCAATTTTATCTGAAAAATATCATGGAATCGTCAAGAACAAAATGATGGTCACTTAACTTAGTCCATTCTCAACTTTCAAAATTTTAAAACAGAAGTTAAAAGATGAATTTCAGAGTCAATGTGATAAAAATTGGGAAGAGAAAATTAATCACCTCCAACACTTACATTTTTGTGATTTTTGGAGGGATGTAAAAAATAAAGAGGGACTGCATAACCAAACGACATACATTGTAACTGATAACAAGAAATTGTATGGTGATGTTGAAAAGGAGGAAATTTTAAGAACTATTTGGAGTAAAAATGTTTAAAAAAATGATGAGGAAAATAGAGACTGACGTGAACAATGAGAGATTGGTAGATAATTTCATGGTTAACAACACCCATAAAACGAATCCGTATTAGATTTAACAAGATTACCTAATAATGACAATCTAATAGGTAAGATAACGTCAATAGACCTTAAAGCGATGATATCAAAATTAAAAACAACACCCCTGGTGATAGCAAGATATATAAGGAAATATCTGCACACATGCCTGAAGAAGCTTTATCAGTTTTCACCTGTATAATTATATAATCAACCATTTACTCTATATGGGTTACTTTCCCATAAAATTTGAAAATTTACTCATAAAACTAATTCCAAAACCCAATAAAGATAGAACTGACCTTCAAAATTATAGATCTATTTAATTGCTATAGAAGCACCCGGTAAAATCTTTGAAGAGTTCATTTATGTTAGACTCAGAAATTATTTGGAAGGTAATTTGAAATACTTCCTGATGCACAACACGGATTCAGATTAACAAAAAATTCCGACACTGCCATAGCGATAATTACAGAAAAAATATCAGCACTAGTAAATAAAGAGCAATGTTACATGGTACTGAGAGATGTTTAAAAGGTCTTTAATCAATTGTGGCATAACGGCTTGAAATATGAATTCATTATCTCAACTGGACTACCCGAAATTATTACTAGATTACTATGCACCTTTCTTTATGATAGAAAGGAGTCTGTAACCTCAGAACAGCTTACAGGAGTCAGTTTCGAAATTAGAATTGGAGTGCCTCAAGGTGTGCCCTTTCTCCAACCCTTTATTCGATATTCACCTCAGACATACCACCAGCTGCGTCTGACTGTATAAACGTAATCATAGACCACTATATCTCTGGACTGTTCACGCGACAATGTTTTGAAATTGCCAGGCTGCATAGCGGCCCGCGGCCCGCCCGACAAAGATATATAGTGGTCTATGGACTATCATATAGACTGGTTTATCAGTATATATGATATACTGTAATCTTCGTAAATGTTTGTTCTATAATATTATCAAATAAAAAAACAGTAAAACACGCTAAAGAAATGCCATTACGAGACTATGAAGAAATATGCATGAACTTAATATTCACTTCAACTCTTCGCCATTTAAAACTTTGCGACTCAACTTTTATCATGAAGGTTATCAATAGAAGCGCAATTTTATTAGCTTTCCATTGATATATTTCGTTTTCTGATAAATGAATTACCACCATGAATAAATTAGCGTTAACTAAATAAATAAAATCATCAATCGGGTAATTTTCCCGATTGATGAGGTTATTTATTTAGTTAACGCTAATTTATACATGGTGCTAATTAATTTATCAGAAAACGAAATATATAAGTAAATAAATAACATCATCAATCGGGAAAATTATCCGATTGATGATTTTATTTATATTTTGAACTGCGTCAAAAAAAGTAAAAAATTCGCCAAAAATAAAGTATTAATCAGAATTGCGTTAAAATTTTCTGCGTCAAAGATCCAAGCTAGACCTATAAAATAAAATAATTGTCAACTCTCGTGTGAGTGGATGTGAAATGATAAGGGTTTGTGTGTCGGTTTCCACTCTGCAGGCAGCCTGTGCGCGCATTTGTCGTCCCTTTAAAACGTGTCCCGAGGTGGCCATAATGGCCATATGAAAATTATGATGGTAGCGTTGGAATCCTCATAAAAATCCGCTTTTATTGGCATATAAACCAAAAAAAAGTTGACTCAGGAAGTTTCGAGCTACGAAGTGGTGAACGTAAGTATTTCTTATTTCTCTTTACTCAATATTTTTGCGGAGTCGGTAAATTCCGCTATTTATTTGCATTTCTTGTTATTTTTTTCTTTCATAAGGCAGAATAATCTCTTGCAAAACCAATGATATATAATAATGCCAGGAAAAAAGAATACACGTTGGTGGAATTGATAACATAGAATAATAATTCGCCGCACAGTCTGGCCATTTCGCGGGGCCCCTTAGGGAGCATAAGACGGATGTTGCAGTGGACGGAAAAAATTATTAAACTTTTCGTGCGTGAAAGGGTTAATGACAGGCATAATATAGTCAGAGGGTGGAGGAGAAGGAGGAACAAGCCCTTCATCAACGAGTGGAATTTTTTAGCAAAGGTTTGAGCGAAGAGTTCAGCTGTTCAGCATGGTAGTATCACCGGCACGCGCTCAGGTGAATTACCTGAAAACAGCATGACTCGGTGGGTCTGCCCTCACTTTTGTGGATAGATTCGCATACCTAGGCCATGTTATATCCCACGACATGACATGATGATGATATCATCAAGCAGACCACCAAGCTTCTTGTCGTGGGAAATTCTCTACAGAGGAAATTATCCTACTGTAGCAGAGAGGTGAAGATGGAGTTATTCAGGAGACACTGCTACTCTATATACTGCAACTCGCTGTGGTCGCGGTACAAGGTGGCCACTATGAACCGCCTTAAGGTCTGTCACAATGACATCCTTAAGAGGCTTCTGGGGCTGCCCAGGTGGTGCAGCTCGTCCCTGGCTTTCGCTAGGAACGGGGTGAACAATCTGGATGTGATCTGTCGACACTCCGTGTTCAGTTTAAGGAGTACGGTGGAGCTCTCTACGAACTCCATCATCACCTCTGTCAGGCAGAGCTCGGCCTATGTATGTGGACCTATACAGCAGCGGTGGCTGGGTCTGCTGTTTGTGCAGAATGTGGGGTAGCACAGGTGTCCATGTATGCTTTTCTATGTACTTTGATACCATGTCCCCTAATGTGCCTGAACTTTGTTCTTGTTTTTTGTTTTTGCTCTAGTAACTAAGTTTACTGCTTGGCTTGTTCTTATCGCTTTGTTTTTTGTCTGTATGCCTCCGGGCGAGAATAAAATTATTATTATTATTATTATTATTGCCTATCTTCCACTGCGGCCCAGTCATCAGCACCTGTTACTGAAACGGAGAGTGCCGCGACCTGAGAGTTGTTGCACCTCACCCGCCGGCCGTGCTTTCTTCATCCCACTTCTCTCGTTTACTGTTTTTCTTCTTTATATATAGCTATCTATTATTACCTTTAATGTCTGTCTCGGTCTATCTACTCGTATTTGTTTACCTCTCTGCCTTTGACTTTGTGTGTTTTCTGTCTCGATTTTTTTTTTTCTCTCTCTCTCTCTCTCTCTCTCTCTCTCTCTCTCTCTCTCTCTCTCTCTCTCTCTCTCTCTCTCTCTCTCTCTCTCTCTCTCTCTCTCTCTCTCTCTCTCTCTCTCTCTCTCTCTCTCTCTCTCTCCTGCTCACACACACACACACACACTGCTCACTCATCATCATAATGACTCTGCATTCCAATCTTACATGTCTTACCCTGAACCTCTCGTTTAGTCACGATTGGTCAAATTGTCGTAATGATGATAAGAATAGCACTAATAATTATAATGATCATGTTATAAATTATTGTTATTACTATTGTCATTATTATGAATATTACTTACATTATTATAATAATTAATGTTATTGGTTTTTTTTTGGTTTTTTACTATTGTTATTTTTATTATATACTAGCCGCAAAGCCGCCCTCCAGGCGGACTTTTTGGCTAGCTCCTGCGGAGGGCTATTGGTGGGCCTTCTGCCCACCACCTGTGTTTGGTGGGCCGAAGGCCCACCAAACACAGGTGGAGGGCAGAAAACGGTGGTGGGAAGAAAACACAGTCTAAACAGAGTCAAACACAGACTCTCCAGATAGCCCCTTCTAACTTTCCTGAAATCATGGATGTAGAAATGTATGTATTACATATATGCCTTACCCATCACCCCCCACCCATTCACTCACCCATTACCCATCACCCCCCACCCATTCACTCACCCATTACCCATCACCCCCCACCCATTCACTCACCCATTACCCATCACCCCCACCCATTCACTCACCTATTACCCATCACCACCCACCCATTCACTCACCCATTACCCATCACCACACACCCATTCACTCACCCATTACCCATCACCCCCCACCTATTCCCTCACCCATCACCCATCACCCCCAACCCATCACCCTCCACCCATTCACTCACCCATCACCCCACACCCATTACCCATCACCCCACCCATTCACTCACCCATTACCCATCACCCTACATCAAGGTTTCCTCAATTCTCGCAACCCACATTTTTTTTTTCACAATTCTCGCTAATAGGTTGTTAAAAAAAAAAAAAAAAAGTGATCGGATCATCTCATACGTGGGCTTATAATGTGCCCCTGGTCGAGCTGGTTCCAAAACTGTATCATATGATGGGATTGTGCCACGGGGGGCGGCACCTATCGCGGACATACACACAGACACACAGACACACTTTCGCTTATATTATTATATATGTTATCATTATTATTGTTTTTACTATTTTTATCATGATTACTATTATCATCATTATTGTTGTTACCATTATCGTTATTATATATTTTTATAACCGCTACCACTAGCACGACAACTACTTCTCCAATTACTACTTTGAGTTCTAATATTGTTTGAACCCCTTGTACCGCACGTTTCCTGTGATGGCACTGTAATTGACGTGACTTGAAATCTAAAGTTTGAGGATAAGAAGTAAGTATGTTAGAGTAAGGTGCTTGGCAGACGGAGAAAAAATTGGTCGGAAATAGAGAGAATCTGCAAA
Source organism: Chionoecetes opilio (assembly GCA_016584305.1). NCBI lineage: Eukaryota > Metazoa > Arthropoda > Malacostraca > Decapoda > Majidae > Chionoecetes > Chionoecetes opilio. The sequence continues at coordinate 155,303 of JACEEZ010018428.1, read as the reverse complement.
ATATTGTTACAGATTTAAAGAAGATATGTAAGAGAGAAGTTGAAATTAAATATGGCAAAGAGGAAGTTGATGAATGTGAAAATAAAACATTTATGTTAATGTTAATATGGCAAATAGTAGAGTGAACGTAGAAAAAGTGGCGGTGTAGGTGCTGAGATGTCATGAACAGATGAAACGCAAACAGGTGAACACGTGAACAGGTGTAGATATAGGAAGTGCTGGGATGCGGAACCCTTACTATACAGAAGGGTGAAAAATTTATTTGTGACAGTGTGTGTTCAAGCAGCGGCCGTTGATACTATACCACTTGGAAACCGGTTGGGCCTTTCTCCGGTTGGCATTCTTACAAATTCTCTTCAGTGAAATTACATAAGTGCTCTGATTGGCCACCGTCGCCTTACTAATGACGTCATGTTTACTGCTGAGTTGGCAAATATTAAATTCCTCCCGGCCTGCTCCGCAAACATCCCGCTCTGCTTCGCACTGTCGTAGTATGGATAATTTTTCTTTTCTTGTTATCATATGTTACTAAATCAAACCCCACATGTAACCTAACCTAGCCTAACCAAATCTGATTTAACCTAACCTAACCGTTTTTGGCTGAAATAATTAGATTTTGAATCAGGAGTAAGTAGCTCCTGAAGCTGTAAATTATTACTGTACTGCTGTCAAAGTTTTCCAATATGAAAAAAAATATAATTAACCCTACACGTCTTCTGTGAACTCACTCACTCATTCTCTCTCTCTCTCTCTCTCTCTCTCTCTCTCTCTCTCTCTCTCTCTCTCCTCTCTCTCCTTCTCTCTCTCTCTCTCTCTCCCCTCTCTCTCCTCTCTCTCTCTCTCTCTCTCTCTCTCTCCTCTCCTCTCTCTCCTCTCTCTCTCTCCTCTCTCTCTCTCTCTCTCTCTCTCTCTCTCTCTCTCTCTCTCTCTCTCTCTCTCTCTCTCTCTCTCTCTCTCTCTCTCTCTCTCTCTCTCTCTCTCTCTCTCTCTCTCTCTCTCTCTCTCTGTATTTTCATTTTCTACTGCGAGTGTCTGTTACTGAAAATAATGGACGAAAGTTAAGGTGCAAACAATCATTATTCTGATATTTTAATCAAACTATTTACAGTGTATGTAAATATAGTTAACCCTACAAGTTTTCTATAAGCGCAACTGAGTAGCATATTCTGGTATTGTTTGGTAGCTCTCAAGGAGCGTGACGTCATATTCGTGACGTCACGGGCTCCACTGTATAATTTCCTACAAGAGATTGTAAAACTGCCTCCCTACTACTAATACTACATCTATTTCAACCACCACCACTATAAACACCATAACTACTTCTACTTCTATCATCTACCACCTACTATAGGCTACTACTATAGTGTAGTAAGTACTAGGTAATATTTCACTATTACTACTATTATACTACATCTACCACCAGAACTACTACTGCTTCTTTTGCTTCTACCACTAAGCTTGCTTCTACAACTCCTATTACTACTTATATTACCACTACTACTACTACTATTGCCATCACAAATCTTTCTAAATATCCTGTAAATCCAAAAATGTAGGTGGAACACATTTTTATGTGAGTATTGTTAACCACGCGGAGGTGAGTGTTATCCGCAGTGGTGGTGGAGGAGGAACAATTTTGTATATAATTAGGTATAGTACTTATGTAAATTTTACCGAATGGCGTTGCTGTACAAACTTACCGGAATAAAACTGTCATTGCACTGGAACCACTAGTTATATCTCTGTCATATTATGCTTGAATAAACGAGTACCTTCGGTTTCAAAAACATGAATAACACGCTATGCGGAGCAGCAAGTTCACTCTATCGAGATCAAGTGAGGCACAAGTGTTAAGGGAGGCGGCACAGGTGTTCTGCTGCACACCTGTTGGAACGAGCTACCTCACCAACTACAGCAATCCATCCACCTCTACCTTATGTCCTCGCATAACGCAGGGTGTCACTGAGTGTGGGGCTCTCGACCTGCCCAAGTGTACCTAGCCTACCATACCGGAGCTGGAAGGGCATGAATGTGTGTTATTCACCCATGGTCTTGTCCACGCGAGCTGGCTCGCGATCGCCAGATTCACCCTCTCAGTGCGAGCTTGGAGCTCATTATTACCGATCTTTGGGCAATGTTGGGACCTCACACACCACACACCCCCATCCCCTTGCTCAAGGGGGACAGTATCGCCCGAATTTCACAGTGGAAAAACCCAGGGAATGAGCGGGGTCGGGGATCGAACGCCGGACCACAGAATGATGCCGGGCGCCCTAACCAACTGAGTCACATGGACGGTGTATGTATGTTTGTGTCATTCACCCATGTCCACGAGAGTCAGACTTGCGATCGCAAATTTCACCTTCCCGGTACGAGCTTGGAGTTCATTATTACTGATCTTTGGGTAATGCTGGGACCTCACACACCACACACACCCATCCCTTTGCGGGGGACAGTAACCGCCTGAATTTCTCAGTGGAAAAATCCCCGGTAATGAGCGTGGCCGGGGATCGAACGCCGAACCATAGAATGGTGCCTAACTGTCTAACCTACCGAGACGTTCAGGCTGTGTGTGTGTGTGTGTTTGTTGTTAAGCCGCAATCTAACCACCGATCCCCGCTAGTTCCCGCAAACAACCTTCTACACTCCTCAACCCGAAGGAGCTCCGAAGCCCCGACGTGCCAACGACCGACACAACCAAACCCCTCCACCCCGTATACTTCGAAGCACACCCGAATAACTCCTCAACCCTTTTTGGCAACTGTCTCTGCTACTTCAGAAAACGAAGGCTCCTTGCTGTTCATTTGCTCCTTCACTACGTTTTTTTTATAAAGAAATAATCCTTCACCATGGAGTAGTAATTAGAGAGAACTGAAACTCGAAATGCCAGTGGTCGCTGGCAGTTTTAACTCACAATTTGAAATAAGTTGGTCTACTGGAAAACAAAATCTGAGCTTATTCCACTGCACTTAAAACACAAAAGTATAATATTAAGGACGATTTTCTTCTATATGTATATTGTATAGAAGTCTGATTCTGTAAAACATGTATATAACCAAATAACCATGCAGGTTATAGTTGAGGAGGCGATGGAAATGTTAGTCTATGATATTATATAGTCAATAACGAATGTTTAGAAGTTAACTATACCTAGGCAGTCATATTTTCCTGTTATTATTGTGTATCAATTAGATAGAAAGCCTGGAAGTGCAATGAGTCGACGCGTGAAGTCGCAATGTTTTGATTCAATCTCCCCGCCACCACTCCCCGCCGCGGCATGTCGCCTCCACAATTATAACCTACTTTGTCGCAGCAACAGAAAGATTTCGGCATTCTATATTCTTCGTTTTTCCAAAGCATTGCTTATTTATATTTTGACAACCGTTTGCCAGACGCAGCAGTACTGTCTTAGAAAACAGTGTGAACATCGCCCCCAATAAAACATGCTACAATATACATGTAAAAAATATATTAAGCTTTGATACTCGAGGCGAGTGATTTGCATTAAATTGCTATTATAGAACGTTCCATTGTAATGCATGTCATCCATACAATTAGTAGAACAACAGAAGAATTATATTTTTTGGTATTCAGATGCGGTGCATCAATATTTATCGCGAAATTGATTTATGAAAATATTAGTCGCGGAGCCAAAACACAGTAGACCAACCTTTGAGTTAAAACTGCCAGCGACCACTGGCATTTATCAAGTTTCAGTTCATTGGAATTTGGAAGGCCTGTGTTACTCATCTCACACGGTACCCCAAATATGGCGGACTTCATAAACTTTGTAGTGAAATATCGCTTACATTGAAGATTTGATCCCAAATTTTTTTAATTGTTTATTTATTCGTTTTCAACTGCCCCCTAATGGCTCACCGAGCACATTGCGCACTGACAATCAAATTTGTCAATAACACATGAACATCGTCTGTAAAAATCAGTCATAACTTTTCTTATTAAGGTTTGTATCTAAATATCACTGCATATAATCACAAAATATCCTGTATACGAATACGTTTTATAGTTTCATATATTTTAAGGTCTTGTCTTACATTTCTAGAAACCAATTCCTTACTCTTCTCGAGATTAAAAATATCACACCGAGATATACGCGTCAACTTCGTTATTTTCAGCTACCATTAGCCCTATGGTGGCAGATAAATACCTAAGCCATATAGAAAGGCCCTTTTATTCTATGAACTATTATGCTTGGAGAATCTCAATCACACTATTAGATAATTGTCTGATTCAATTTTGTAATAGAATGATAGAGAATGATAAACTTGAAATCAAAGCATTTTTTTCCTTTTTTACAGCAAACTGCATTAACTTCAGCCCCCTGGTGGCAGCTGAAGATATTAAACAAATTTACGTATATTTTGTCAAGTATTTTTCATCCACTAAAGACAATTTTGTATGACTATTAGAACTTCATTTCAGAAAGAAAACAAATTTCACTCCATATATATCATATATATGTCATATATATATATATATATATATTATATATATATATATATATATATATATATATATATATATATATATATATATATATATATACACGGTGTGGAATGATACAATAAGACACCAATAACAGGGTAGCGAAATATACAAGGCAGCTTGACGTACCGCCGGACTGAGGCGGGGTTCACACTACACGTTTTTGCTGTCCGTGTCTACGTGGGCGTGGCGATCAGTGACGTCACAGTGACGTCGCCCCGCCACTCCCGCAGCCACGTAGAAAGAATTGGGAGCTCCGAATAATGTGAGCTGCGACGCGCGTCTCTCAAGGTCAATGACGTCATCACTGCTCCAGCAATGTGGTGGTCGCGGGGAGCCTGTGTTCACATTACACCGGCAGGAAGTGACGTCACTGTGACGTACTGTGAGTCACTGATGACAAAATGCACGTAGACTACGTCCAGCAAAAACGTGTAGTGTGAACCGGGCCTGAATGGTGTGTACGTACGTACTGCACGCTACGGGGCAGACACCCTACTGACTCAGCTAACTTTCTTACACTTGGCACACTTGGCGATGCGGGGGAAAAACTTATCAGGATGAAATGATTGGTTGTGTTCACAACCAATGCAGATGTGACATGCCCTTCGCTGACAGTGCGAAGTGTCAATCCTACGGCCAATCGGGCCAGTGAGACATATGTCACTGTCTATAGGTGCATCAGGAACCGCCATTAGAACATGCAACGCCATACCATCGGGGATTTCATGATCACCGATAATCGTGGCTTTCACGAGTTTCTAGCCCGCCGTGGAATTCACGCGAGTGTTATAGACATGAATTGAGGGAACTACACCGCACGCAGATGTCCCCTGCTTATCGCCTCTCTAACACGTGAGTGATTTGACATATATGGGAGCCAGAGGCATAGGAGCATCCATTACCTTAAACTGTTTCCCTTTAAAGGTTATCTATCACATTACTATCGGACTCTATCCCAGTTCGATTGGACTTCATCTTAGCAAGTCCCAACAGCGTCTACACGAAGCTAAAAGTTGGATCCTATATATAACTCCATACGAACCGGTGGAACCCCTTTGTTCAGGTTAATTGGTAAGATCACTGTTCTCAAAATTTTCAAAGATGAACCTGTGGCCCCCTTCACACTCAAATAACTATGGCGTAACGGCTACCGGCCTCCACGCACGTTCCTCTTGAGGGCCTGATAAGACTCAGAGAGAACATTGACAGTAGCTCCAGTGTTCATCGCAAGAGAAAGATTAAGAAGGCCTACCCTCGTGGATATTGCCATTATACTAGTCTGTTTGCAGGCAGCCACAATATTGTTGTAAATCGACAACTCCGCCGCCCCTGTACGAGGAAAGTCTTCCTCACAGATATGTTGAATTAACCTGGATGGTTCGTCGAGACTCGTACGCCTTCAACCGACGACTTTCCTTTCCCAGCAAACCACTGATATGTGTCGTTTTCCTCGCGAATCCATTGTATCTGGAAGCACCGGTCGGTACTGTGATTACACCTCCCATGGACCGCGCAGTAATAGGAAACCCTGTCTATCATGGGCTTTTGTTGCTGGGCCCTTCCCCGGAAGGAAAAGGCAGGTTTAGGCCTGGTAGAGGGACTCCCCTTGGGCCCGTGGGTAATTTTTGCGCACTGATCATCACCCACGGGCGACACCCTCCGCAAATCTGTGCTCTTGCGGAGGCATTTTTTTCAATATGTCCTACCTTATTGCAATAGGAGCATATCACTGCCTTTTTTTTTTTTGCAGCGTCCACTGCATAAGAAGGCTGAGAAGGGTTACTCATCGGTGTCGGATCAGGAGCATTTACTCCAACTACAGCGGTTCTTAATAAAGCCGTAGATTGTTCCATTTCCATAAGCTTACTGTCCAAGCCTGTTATGAAATTCACTAACTCATCCGTAGGATGGAAGGGCAAGGAAAGAGTTGTACGCCGCACCTTCCCTATAGAAAAATATTTCGAGGAATTTGGAGACATTGTCCATGCTACAGTAATTACTTGTCCATTACACCATTTAGCCTCCGTGAAGATTTTTACACATCCCTCTCAACGTGTTGGTAGCAATGGACCCATCCCAAACAGTTTGCGAAGACAAATCAGTCATTACAGAGTCAACCACATGACTTACTTGTCTCACTGCGGTGGTCGCGGCCGCTAAAAACTGAGGAAGTTGTCCCTGAATTTATCATAATCCTGCTCAATGTTTCTAGTAGAAAGGGCTGTGCTCTGCATTAAATCTTTAGCTCTAGATTCAGGTTGCAGTCTAGATCGAGCTGTTTTATATTTTATCCTCAGAAGGTTTATGGTCCTAACGGAGTCCCTCCTATTGTTCTCAAAAACTGTGCTTCTCTGTTTGCACCTTGCCTGGTCAAACTTTTCCGTCTCTTGTCTATCTACTTCCAAGTTCCACCCTTCTTCTTGCTGGAAGATTACTCACATCCAACCTGTTCCTAAGAAGGGTGACCGTTCTAATCCTTCAAACTACCGTCCTATACTTTGACTTCCTGCTTTTCTAAATCTTTTGAATCTATAGCTACTAATAAGAAGATTCTTAAGCATCTATCTGATCGTCAGTACGGTTTCCGTAAAGGGCGATCTACTGGAGATCTGCTAGCTTTTCTAACTGAATCTTGGTCATCCTCCTTTAGGGGTTTCGGTTAAACTGTTGCTGTTGCCCTTGACATATCAAAAGCTTTTGATAGAGTGTTGCACAAATCTTTAATTTCCAAACTACCTTAATTCGGTTTCTATCATTCTCTCTGTGCCTTCAACTTAAGTTTCCTTTCAAATCGTTCTATTGCAGCTACTGTAGACGGTCATTGTTCTTCTCCTAAGTCTATCAATATTGGTGTTCCTCAGGGTTCTGTCCTATCACCCACTCTCTTTCTATTATTCATTAATGATCTTCTAAGTCTAAATCAAAGCCCTATCCATTCCTACGCTGATTACTCTACCCAACATTTTTCAACATCGTTCATTAGACGTCCAACTCAACAGGAACTAGGTGACTCACGGAGAGATGCCACAGAGCGCCTAACTTCTGATCTTTTTATAATTTCTGATTGGGGCAAAGCAAACCTTGTTTTGTTCAATGCTTCATAAACCCAATTTCTTCACCTCGACACTCACTCGACAAATCCTACCAGACAACTATCCCCTCTTCTTCAATGACACTCAACTGTCTCCCTCTTCTACAATGAACATTCTAGGACTATCCTTTACTAAAAATCTGAACTGGAAATCACATCTCATCTCTTGCTAAAACAGCTTCTAAGGTGTTCTGTGGCGTCTGCGTCCATTTTTTTCTCCCTCCCAGCTACTTGCTCTGTATCCGCCCATGTATGGAGTATGTCTCACATGTTTGAGGTGGATCCACTCATATAGCTCTCCTAAACAGGGTTGAGTCAAAAGCTTTTCGTTTGATCAACTCCCCCCCTCTGACTGTTTGTCTTCAATCTTTAAATCACCGTCGCAATGTTGCTTATTGTACCATCCTTCTACCGTTATTTTCATGCTCACTGCTCTTCTGAACTTGTTAACTGCATGCCTCCCCCCCTCCCACGGCCTCGCTGCACAATACTTTCTACTCATTTTCATCCCTATTCTGTCCATCTTCCTAATGCAAGAGTAAATCAGTATCTTTACTCTTTCATCCCTTTCACTGGTAAGCTCTGGAACTCTCTTCCTGTTTCTAATTTTCTACCTTCCTACGACTTAAATCTTTTCAGGAGAGGAGTGACAAGACACCTCCCGAACTAAATTGACCCACCCCCCTTTTTGTATTATCTTACTGCCTTCTTTATAGAGATTGGCAACTAAGCGGGCTTTTTGTTACCTCTTTTCTGTTTGCCCTTGGCCAGTCCATTGCCATGTAAAAAAAAAAAGAAAAAAAATTATCTGGCGGCCTGAAAACATCTGAATATTTCTTGACATCCTCACGTATTCAATACATGTAAAAAGACTAAAACATAATCATAACCATGTTACTAATCAACCAATTACAGAATGATGCACGAAGAACAGATTATCATATATAACATCAGGAGGTGAAAACACATGCATAATGCTGTCAAGTGATAAATGATGGCCAAATTTCAGTTATATTTACAATACATAACTTCTTGAGGGATTTATAGAAAGTTTTACTCCCATATTGACCACATGTACTAGGAGAATATTGTTAGGAAAGATAAGCATTGGTAATATAATTATAACATCAGGGTGGGCGAAACAATATATAGCTTGAAGTGTAATGAGCGGGTATTTAAAATTTATAACAGTTAGGTTAGGCCATTGGTGCCTAAACCATAGTCAGACCCAATAGGTTCCCATTAAAACCGTGTGAAACATAGTTATGCGTTACGATTATAGAGGGCGTGAGAGGAGGTGCCAACACCTATTGTGGTCAATCATTTTTCTATTGGTCGCATGCAGCAAACTTATTAATTAAACAAATTAAACTAATCGACTTCTCAACAATCGCTAACCCAGCAGTAATGAAGCTGGATGAAGCCGGTAACAGGCAGTGGCGCACCCAGGGGGGAGGGGCAAGGGGGCCATGTCCCCTCCTCCCCCGAAATTTCCTTCCTTGTAAGAAATCAGAATACAATAACAGTCAGTTACAAAATATGTTACATGTTCTATAGCGATGTGCCCGCGTCACCTGATCGTGTACACCTATATCTTGATTTGTTCGTGCTTATAATTCACGTAATGCCTTGGAGAAGCTTCTAACACCACCAAAAATATTGTTTCAGTAGCAGAAACAAAAAATATGTCCTGAAAAGGGAATCAGCTGATGGCGGAAAAAAATTTACCATCCAGCGGCTAGCGAGAAATCTAGTGGGTTTACTATACTGGGTGGCGAATTAAAATTTCTGAAAAAAATCATGGGTTCGCCCCTGGTAACAAGAATACACCACCCTCCTATCTCCTACTATCCCTAATAAAGGGAATCAAGCCTCGAGTCCCTCTCCGGGTGACAGGTTGTCGTGTGTGGTCGGTGCATGATCAGTGATGTTCAGGATCATGTCACGAAAGTATAAATATTTGTTAAAGGAAGAGGTTGGTATGGAAATTAAACTGTAAAATTATCTATGAAGCTCATTCAAGGTTGTGGGAGTGAGGAGCAACCTGGTGTTAACAGTAAGAATTTTCCGAACTTTGCCATATTCACAGCTATAGAAAGTTGCGGAAATATTAATATGGCAGCCTCATTGCTTGTTCATCAGTTAGGCGATGGCAGCCAGCAACCAAAAGTTAATATATGTACCAGCAACAGGAGGGAAACAGACCAGTTCGTGTTTATTTTTGTGGTGAGCCAAAACCTTTGGTGATGAAATGGGCTGCGACGAGTTGGTGATTTGGTCATGGCTGCATGGTAAAACTAGGCCTTTGAAGCACCTGTGACACAGGCACGGATAACGCAAGATCTGGTTAGTGTTTATAGTTCGGTTGTCATCAGTGATTTTGCAGTGGCAGTGGCAGGGCTTACTTAAATCTCTTATATCTCAATTTGGAATGATTAGTAACTTTCTCTCGGCCAGGCCGGTCCTACAAAGTTAGGCGGGCCTTCTATGCCGTGCTAACACTACCTTACCTTATGTTATTCGTAAAGTTAAACAGTTTGGAGCCTCTTACGAACCTGCGGTAAGTACATTTATGAATGGTTAGGTTAATAGTAATTAAGGAACTTCTATTGGATTGTTATGTACTTTCTATCATTAAAAAACACAAGTTTGTGGCCTCGTATAAAACCGTGCACCCTCGGGTCTGCCAGTACTCACTGAGGAAACTTTGGTGCGTACCTTCTCCGTCTCCCCCCTCTCTCACACACACACACACACCGAGTTGTTAGAATATTTGTTTGTTTGTTTTTGCTTGTCAGCTTAGCAATAGGCAGGTGTGTTCTCGCCTCCCCGCGACCCCTGTATATGTTTGGGGGAAGTGTCCCACATTTTTTTTTTACATCTTTTTCTGCACTGCCCTCAACTGAAAAAAAAGTATGAGATAGGTTTTCGTTGTTCTTCAAAGGCTTCAGAGCAAAACTTCAGGTGGGAGCACAGTGGTATAGATTATAATTATCAATATGAGTCACGTATATGCCTGTTATTTTTAATCTCCCGTGAGGATATTATAACAAAGGAAAAAGATCTCTCTGATATATTCTCAAGGGCGACGCTAGAGAGGTAATGAATTTGGATGTGCTACGATTTGTTTTACAGATGACGCGCGGAATAATCTGGCGTCCCCTTCCTGCCAAAGCCCCCTCGGAAGGTTGGGGCCCCAGGTCTCCCTTGCACTAAACCCCTGAAGGAGACAGGTTTCTTTATATCTGCAGGTCGCCACTTTCCCAGCGCCCCCACAGCCACTCCCTCAAAACGTGGTGCGCGGCAAGCACAATTTTGTTTCATACAAATTCCAGAGAAAAGATCACCAATTTACTCCGAAAATTATTGTATTTTTTTTCCCATAATATAAAAAAACATAATAATGGCATGGAATATGGAAATATTCCTTAATGGCATGAAGAAGGTGCTACTAAACAATACCTGCAGGGCAGCTTTTTTTTATATTTCTTTTTTATTGGAGCCTATAGCGCCTGTAGGCTTATGGAGAGTCTTGATGTTGGTTGATCTCGCCTGTTAGTGGCGCAGGCTGGATTTTTATAGTGACACCTGTGGTCTTAGGTGAAGATTCCGTTTTCTATGATGTTCGGATCTTCAGTCAGGATCATGCAGCCCCTAGAGTTTCTCCTTCACACTCGCAATCGAAGACCAGGTAATTGCTGCATGCGGGTTTCTTACAGCCCCTCGACGATGGATTTGACAGTTGGTCCTTGGTGGGACTTGAACTCGGGAACTTCTTCTACCCTACCAGGCTCTTGAAAGAGTTACCCCCGGCAGGGTTCGAACTCTGAACATAGAGTTCACCACTCTAAGACGCTAACCACTCGGCCACCGCCTCCCCACAATAAATAATAAATTTGCGACATTAATAATTAAATATAATTAAAGCTGCAACATTTAGGACGTTAAAGACCTTAGAAAAAATAAATTGTAAGTGACTGATAAATTTCAATACATGCATATTATTAGATATATTATTTCACATATAGAAATTTCACAAATGTTAATTGTTAGTAACAGGGACGATTTAGTAGTAGAGGGACAGTTTCCGAAGATCTGGATACACACACGCGCGCGCACGCACGCACGCACGCACGCACACACACACACACACACACACACACACACACACACACACACACACACACACACACACACACACACACACACACACACACACACACACACCTGTGGTTCCTGTGGTGAATAGTTTCAGGCAACAGTAGGTGCCCGTGGCCACGCTGATGCGCCGCCACTAATATAACCCGTCTGCTCGTCTCTTCGACATCTGGTCTATGATGCTGTTGCTGGCAGCGCAGAGGTGGTAATGAGGCAGCTTGGGTTGATCGGGTATTGTCCGTAGGAACTTGTCTAGGTGGTTCTTGAAACGTTCAAGGTTATGTTCCGTTGAGTCACGCAGGTGTCTGGGCAGTGCATTGAAGAGGTGTGGCCCTCTTATAGCGAAAGCGTTTTCTTTGAGCGTCTTGACTCTTGTACTTGCTCTGGGGTATATCCTTTCAATATGGCAGAGCAGACCCGTCGTGGGTGATTGCTAGACCGTACATTCAAGTTATTTACAGATTTTCCGGTCAATATTTTGTAGATGTATAATATAGCGTACCTTTCTCTACGCCTTTCTAGTGAGTAAAGGTCGAGTTCACGTAATCTTTCCCAGTAGTCCAAATGTCGGACGTCAAATATTCTATCGGTGAAAGATCGTTGTACTGCTTCAAGTGACTGCTTCTCTCCTGCTCGCCATGGACTCCACAGCTGACAACAATACTCCAACAACGGTATCACGAGTGACTTGTATAATGTCAGCATAGGAAGCCTTTCACGTGTCCGGAAAGTGCGAAGGATCCAGCCAGCCTGGCTTCGTGCCTTTTTTAAACCACATTTTGTATATGTTGGATAAAGTTTCCGTCACAGCTGAGGGTAATTCTAGGTCTCTTATATGCTCCTTGGTGTCTATATGTGAACCGTCCGGTGCTGCAAACGTGTGTGCATTGTAGTTAATTCCCCCTGAACTGTAATGTATATGCTCAAATTTGTTGTCATTGAAGGACATGTTATTTTGCTCTGCCCACGAGTAAAGTGATGCCAGATCAGTTTGTAGTTGTTCGGCATCAGATACTGAAGAAACTTCCTTCAGTACCCTGGTGTCATCAGCAAAAGAAGCTACAGACGAGTGTAAGACGTGTCTGTTTATGTCGGAGATGTGGATCAAAAATAGCAGAGGTCCAAGGACCGATCCCTGTGGCACTCCACTGTTGACCACTGACGACTGAGACACTGCACCGCCAGCCGCTACACACTGCTCCCTGTCGTAAGGAACGAGTGCAGCCACATCCCGAGCTTTCCAGTAATCCCCATTTGTCGTATCTTGTGTAGTAAAATGCCGTGGTCTACCTTGTCAAAGGCTTTCGCAAAATCAAGATAGACCACATCAACTTTTTTGTTATATTCCAGCTTTTCTAAAATTGTTTCATAGTGGGCGAGCAGTTTGGGAGAGGCATGAACGCCCAACGCGAAAGCCATGTTGGTCTTGGTCATTTTGTTATTTTGTTCGAGATATTGAGCCATGTTCTTAACTATTATTCTCTCCAAGACTTTAATAATGTGGGAGGTTAAGGCAACTGGTCGATAATTTTTTGCTTCTGTCTTCGACCCCCCTTGTGGATTGGTGTGATGTTGGCACTTTTTAATTGCTTTGGTATTATTCCGGATTCTAATGAAGTTCTATAAAGAGAGAGCAAAGGAACGCTCAGCTCTTTAGCACAACGTTTAAGGAGCACAGCAGGGAAGTGGTCGGGTCCAGCTGCCGAGTTAGTAGTCAACTCTTTAATTGCTCCTTCTATGATGTCTCTGCTTAAAGTTATGTCCGTCAGTTTTGATGTGCAGTCAGTACCTTGGCGAAAAAAAGTCCATAGGTGAGTTGATTATTTTGTCTTTCACGGGGTTGCTGAAGACACTTTTGTACTGGAGCAGTAGTTCTTCAACAATCTCCTTGGGTTCATTTATGGTTCTGCCGTCTGAGTCAGTCAGTGGGCCAACACTCGCTCTCATTACTGACTTGTTTGCGGCATACTTGTAAAAGTATTTGGGATTGGTTTTAATACATGCCACAGCTTGTATTTCTTTCCGGTCATCTTCTAATTTAACTGATCTTTTAAGTTTTTCTTCTATAATGGTAATTTTGTTTTCAGTTTGTGTTAGTATTTCACTGTTGTTGGTGTTCTTGAGTTTTTTTCTTAGTTTTGTTCTCTTTCGCATCAGAACTTTTCGGTCCCTTGGTATGTTACCCTTATAAGGAGGGGGCTTATTAGACGATCTCCTCAACGGTACATATTCTCTGATATTTCCAAACATTTCGTCGTCAGTATGTCGTATTTGACCTCAGGGTCGCAGTCTTTCATGAGTGAGTCCCATTTTACTTCACCAAGGTCTCTCCTTAAACTTTCCCAGCAGACTGACTCGCTGTGAAAATTCATTCGGCTGAAATTTGGTGCTTGTTGTGCTGCACTGGGAATTCTAGGTTGCATATTTGTAGATACGCTGGTCGTCAGGGTTATGATTTATGATCTGAGAGATTAGTTTTGTTTACAGTAATATTATGTAGGAGGTCATCATTGTTTGTCATCACAATGTCCAGTATGTTGTCACCTCTTGTGGGAGTGTTGATGACTTGTGTAAACAGAAAGCCTCCGCAAAGTTCAAAACAGCTTCTGCCTGAGTCCGCATGTCCCCTTCCCCTCCATATACACTCTCCAACTCCCAGTCTATGAGCGGGAAGTTTAGATCCCAGTGACATAATAACAAACACACCACACACACACACCACACACACCACACACAAAACACACACACCCACACACACACACCACACACACACACACACACACACACCCCAACCAAACCCACACACAACACACACACACCACACCACACACACACACACACACCACACACACACACACACACACACACACACACACACACCACACACACACACACACACCCACACACACACACACACACACACACACCCACACACACACACACACACACACAACACACACACACACACACACACACACACACACACACCACACACACACACACACACACACACACACACACAAAAACACACACACACACAACACACACACACACACACACACACACACACACACACACACACACACACACACACACACACACACACACACACACACACACACACACACACACACACACACACACACACACACACACACACACACACCCCAACAACACACACACACACACACACACACACACACACACACACACACACACACACACACACACACACACCACACACACACACACCACACACACACACACACACACACAACACACACACACACACAACACACACACACACACACACACACACACACACACACACACACACACACCCCACACACACCACCCCCCACACACACACACACACAACACACACACACACACACCACACACACACACACACACACACACCACACACACACACCACCCACACACACACCCAAACCCCCACACACACACACACCACACCACACACACACACACACACACACACCAAAACACACACACACACACACACACACACAAAACACACCACACACACACCACACCACACACACACACCCCACACACACCACACCCCACACACACACACACACACACACACAAAACACAACACACACCACACCACACACACAACACACACACACAAAACCCCACACACACAACACACACAAAACACACACCACACACCCCACACCACACACACACACAAAACACACACACACACACACACACACACAAACACACCCCCACACACACACACACACACACACACACACAAAACACACACACACACACACACACACACCACACACACACACACACACACACACACACACACACACACACACACACACACACACACACACACACACACAACAACACACACACACCCCACACTGTGGTTCCTGTGGTGAATAGTTTTCAGGCAACAGTTGATGCCCGTGGCCACGCTGATGCGCCGCCACTAATATAACCCGTCTGCTCGTCTCTTCGCCATCTGGTCTATGATGCTGTTGCTGGCAGCGCAGAGGTGGTAATGAGGCAGCTTGGGTTGATCGGGTATTGTCCGTAGGAACTTGTCTAGGTGGTTCTTGAAACGTTCAAGGTTATGTTCCGTTGAGTCACGCAGGTGTCTGGGCAGTGCATTGAAGAGGTGTGGCCCTCTTATAGCGAAAGCGTTTTTCTTTGAGCGTCTTGACTCTTGTACTTGCTCTGGGGTATATCCTTTCAATATGGCAGAGCAGACCCGTCGTGGGTGATTGCTAGACCGTACATTCAAGTTATTTACAGATTTTCCGGTCAATATTTTAGTAGATGTATAATATCAGCGTACCTTTCTCACGCCTTTCTAGTGAGTAAAGGTCGAGTTCACGTAATCTTTCCCAGTAGTCCAAATGTCGGACGTCAAATATTCCTATCGGTGAAAGATCGTTGTACTGCTTCAAGTGACTGCTTCTCTCCTGCTCGCCATGGACTCCACAGCTGACAACAATACTCCAACAACGGTATCACGAGTGACTGTATAATGTCAGCATAGGAAGCCTTTCACGTGTCCGGAAAGTGCGAAGGATCCAGCCAGCCTGGCTTCGTGCCTTCTTTACCACATTTTGTATATGTTGGATAAAGTTTCCGTCACAGCTGAGGGTAATTCCTAGGTCTCTTATATGCTCCTTGGTGTCTATATGTGAACCGTCCGGTGCTGCAAACGTGTGTGCATTGTAGTTAATTCCCCCTGAACTGTAATGTATATGCTCAAATTTGTTGTCATTGAAGGACATGTTATTTTGCTCTGCCCACGAGTAAAGTGATGCCAGATCAGTTTGTAGTTGTTCGGCATCAGATACTGAAGAAACTTCCTTCAGTACCCTGGTGTCATCAGCAAAAGAAGCTACAGACGAGTGTAAGACGTGTCTGTTTATGTGGATGACACACACACACACACACACACACACACACACACACACACACACACACACACACACACACACACACACACACACACACACACACACACACACACCTATTTTGATAAACTCCTATTTGAAACTTTTTGTTCTAATGTACGCAGATGATACAATTATATTGTGTGACAGTGAGAAAGGATTAAAACAGGCTCTGATAGCATTGTATACTTACTGTAATGAGTGGAAATTAAAGATTAATTGTAACAAAACAAAAATAGTGGTGTTCAGTAGGGGAAAAACTCATCTAAGTAATTATAAATTTGAATTTGGTTATGAAAATGTTAAGGTGGTAGAAGATTACAAGTATCTTGGTGTATTATTTTATTACAATGGCAGGTTCCGTAAAGGAGAGCTAGATTTGAAAGAACAAGCAACAAGAGCAATGTATTCACTAATAGGTAAATGTAGAAAGTTTAACTTGCCAGTTGATATGTTTTGGAATTATTTAATACCACGGTGTTACCTATGCAGCTGAGATTTGGGGAGACTATAGGATTAGAGAGCTAGAGATATTACACTTAAAATTCTGAAAACAGATGTTGTGTGTTCATAAAAACGCTAGCAATGATATGGTATATGGTGAACTTGGAGTGTACCCACTGGAAATTCATATAAAGTGCAGAATGTTAGGTTACTGGTCTCGGCTAATTTCAGGTAAAAGCACTAAATTATGCTATACTAGCCGCAAAGCCGCCCTCCGGGCGGACTTTTTGGCTAGCTCCTGCGGAGGGCTATTGGTGGGCCTTCGACCCACCACCTATGTTTGGTGGGCAGACTCTCCAGATAGCCCCTTCTAACTTTCCTGAAATCATGGATGTAGAAATGTATGCATTAACGCCAACCCATTCACTCACCCATTACTCATCACCCTCCACCCATTCACTCACCCATTACCCATCACCCCCCACCCATTCACTCACCCATTACCCATCACCACACACCCATTCACTCACCCATTACCCATCACCCCCCACCTATTCCTTCACCCATCACCCCCAACCCATCACCCCCCACCCATTCACTCACCCATCACCCCCCACCCATTCACTCACCTATCACCCCACACCCATTACCCATCACCCCACCCATTCACTCAACCATTACCCATCACCCTAACCCTACATCAAGGTTTCCTCAATTCTCGCAACCCACTTTTTTTCACAATTCTCGCTAATAGGCTGCTAAAAAAAAAAAAAAAGTGATCGGATCATCTCATAAGTGGGCTTAAAACCTTCCCCTGGTCGACCCGGTTCCAAATCTGTGCCATATGATGGGATTGCGCCATTGGGGACGGAACCTAGAGCGGACACACACACAGACACACTTTCGCTTATATTATTATAGATAATGTATCAATGTTTGTTGCAATTGGATATGTTAGGGCTATACACTTCTCCATGGGTTGCCTGCATTAAGAATATATGTAATGAGTGTGGTATGTCAGGGATGTGGTTATCACAAAATGTGCCCAACACTACATGGTTAAAGAAAGCAGTTGAAGTGAGATTAAAAGATCAGTGGATTACTGCCTGGCATCATAATTTATCAACAAAATCTTTATGTAGTAACTATAATATATTTAAGCAGATTTATGGTATGGAGGTGTACCTCGTCAAACTACCGAAAAGTATTCGCATCCAGGTAACTAGATTCAGACAAGACATTCAACAGACAACAATAGACTACCAATAAATGTTGGTAGATACACAGGTGTAAACAGAGAAGATCGTCTTTGTAGCAAGTGTATTGCTAATGTTGTAGGAGATGAATTTCATGTCCTTTTCGAATGTACTAACGAGGAAATTGTAAGGCTGCGGGATATGTATATCCAGAAATGCTACACAATTAGGCCAACACATTTTAAGTATGTTGCGTTAATGCAAAGTACCAGTGTGAATGTTTGGAAGAACTTGTCATTATTCATCAGATCAATGTTGAGCATGTTTAGATAAGCTAACAAGTATATCTGATTATTAGTTATCTTTATTTATATTTTTCTATGTAGTCACTTAGTTTTGGAAATTGACAATTGGATTTCTCCTAACTTTCAGTTTACTTAGTACTTATCTGTATGTTGCTATTAGTATCGTTTAAAATGTCCTGCCAAATGTATTGTATCTTATAGGAGCTGTGCTCCATACTTTATTTATAAAGTCTGAGCAATAATAAATTATATTCTATTCTATTCACACACACACACACACACACACACACACACACACACACACACACACACACACACACACACACACACACACACACACACACACACACACACACACACACACACACACACACACACACACTCCTTGGGAACTCCGTAGTGTAAGGGTTAGCACGCTCGGCTCATGACCGAAAAGTCCCGGGTTCGATCCCCGGGCGGAGCGAAGACAGACGGGCGGTCTTCTTAAAACCCGAGCCCCTGTCCACCCAGCAGTGAATGGGTACCGGGTGTTAGCCGGGGTTTTGTGACCCGCCTTCCGGGGTGGTGGCTTCGGCCAACACTAAAGATGAATGAGAAAAATAAATGTTGATATGGAGACGGGGCCATACGAGCGTTGCTCTGGCCCTGTAAAATACAACTAGATGAATACAACTAGTAGATGAATACACACATTTTCGGGATAAGTGTGTATGTGTGTGTATGTGTGTAAATATATATATATATATATAATTTATATAATATATATATATATATATATATATATATATATATATATATATATATATATATATATATATATATATATATATGGGGAGGCGGTAGCAGAGTGGTTAGCGTCACCGGGTGGCGTTCTCGAAGACCCGAGTTCGATTCCGACTGAGACCTATAAATCCACTTAAAATATTTCTGCAACGTCGAGTGGCCTAAGAACACCCACATGTCCTGCCCATTAACTCTACCTTCGATTGCGAGTGCATCGGAGGACACAGGGGGGCGGCATGAGCCTCTAATAACAGGCGTCATTATAAAAAAATCCTGCCTGCTCCACCAACGGGCGGGGGCCAACCATCACAGCCCTCAAGTGAACCTCCAGGGCCTACCATCCCACCCCTGGAGATCACTGCCTACTGGCGCTATAGGCCAAGATGTAAAAAAAATATATATATATTTATTTATATATATATAATTATTTATTTATTTATTTATTTATTTATTTATTTATTTATTTATTTATTTATTTATTTATTTATTTATTTATTTATTTATTTATTTATTACTTACTTACTTACTTACTTACTTACTTACTTACTTACTTACTTACTTACTTACTTACTTACTTACTTACTTACTTACTTACTTACTTACTTACTTACTTACTTACTTACTTACTTACTTACTTACTTACTTACTTACTTACTTACTTACTTACTTACTTACTTACTTACTTACTTACTTACTTACTTACTTACTTACTTACTTACTTACTTACTTACTTACTTACTTACTTACTTACTTACTTACTTACTTACTTACTTACTTATATATAAGCGCACATACACAAGCGCAGCCTCACATGCACACACTTACATCACAGCGAGGTGCACGGCTATCAAGAGGGTTAAGAGGGACAATATTTTTAAGGTTCACATGAGCAATGATAGAGAAACAAGGCATCTGTAGCCCATATAGACACGTCCAGGGCTTCTAAGTGCCGCCCATGGTGGTGGACGAACGGTGTCTGCCAAACAGTGACACTGTGGCGGGAGGGCGGCTGAGGGCCCCACAGGAAAACAATATTCATCGACTCACTCACTGGACTCGATGTAATTTTCACAGTGCATTACGTTAATCTCCTGTAAATGAGTAAACGGATCAGGGAATTTTATTGGCTGATGATAAACATTGATAGTGTTTGCGCACTTCAAATTGCCCGCGTGGAGTGTTTGTTTGCACCGCATTTTGCAGTGTAGCCATAAATGTTTGCGAATACGGGTTGATTGGTCGAATTTTGTTAGTTTTCTGTCCAGATAATGAGCGTTCATCTGAATGTGTGTAGTTATTGTGTTTGTGTTGGCGGCACCACCCTGCTAGGCTACTGGAAGCCCCGAAGGTGCGTGGCGGCGGCGATGTCTTTGATCCTGACATGTCTGCGGCCTCCACTTCCCCCTGGGACCTTTTATGTATTGAGCACGTTGGGAAATGACATGCCGCTGCAGGTATGTCAAGGACATACCACGTGTCATACTTTATCTCTTGATTTTACCTACCCAATATCCCTTCAGTAAATCCTTCCTACTTTTTTATTGCATGCCCTTTCCTTCCTTTTCCTTCTTTTTCCTTTCATTTTCTTTCCTTACCTTCCCTTACTTTCCTTTTTCCTTCCCTTCCCTTTCCTTCGCTTCCCTCCTCTTCCTTCCCTTTCCTTTTCTTCCCTTCCCTTCCTTCCTTTCCCTTCTCTTGCCATTCCTTCCCATCTCATCCTTTCCCTCAATTTCTCTTATAGTATACTTGTAGTAGCCCATTCCATCCGTACTGCCCTCTCCTCCACGGATAATGTGTAAGGTTTTGGTGTTGTTGGACAGTCAGCAAGGGCAGCGTGTGGCAGGGGTGAAAGAATACGCACATGCCTGTTCAGTGATAGCAAGGTGCCACCTTCGGCGTGGGAGCTGTTTCTAAATGGCCAATGACTGGATATATATATATATATATATATATATATATATATATATATATATATATATATATATATATATATATATATATATATATATATATATATATATATATATATATATATATATATAACGCTGTGCTGCTCTCCCATAAGAAGATTATATATATAGGTCAGTTTTGTTCCCTAGAAGTGTTGATACGCCCTTCTTGTTCTTGAGAGCCAGTCTTGCACAACAATGTGGAGAAAAGGCTGAAGCGCGTAATTTGTGTCACTTTATATAACCCTATTTCATATTGTGATACAAAAGGGCCAAAATGTATATTTAAATATGGTATTTAGAGACATAAGACATATTTTTAAAACGTATTTCTGTATAATTTGAAATATTTTGGTATGTGTTTGGGTGTATATGCTTAGATATATTGCGGTATATTTCTGTATAGATCTACACTGTAGGTGTATTTCGGTGTATTTTGATGTTTAGGTGTATTTCGGTATGTTTTGGTAAACTTCGGTATGTGTTTAGGTGTAATTTGCCATATTTCGGTGTATTTCGGGGGAATTCAGGGAGGAGGTGGCCGAGTGGTTAGCGTTTTAGAGTGGTGAGCTCAATGTCCCGAGTTCGAATCCTGCCGGGGGCAACTCTTTCGACCTACTTTAAAGCGGTTAAAGCTTTATAGCGGACTAGAGCCTGGTAGAGGAGCAGAAGGTCCTGAGTTCCTAAGTCCCACCAAGGAGCAACTGTCAAATCCATCGTCGAGTGGTTGGAGAAACCCGCATGCAGCTATACCTGTTCTTGCGACTGCGAGTGCGACGGAAGAAACACCAGGTGGCAGCATGAGCCTGACTGAGGATCCGAACATCACAGAAAACGGGATCTTCACCTAAGACCACAGGTGTCACTATAAAAATCCAGCCTGCGCCACCAACGAGCGAGAGCGACCGACATCACGACTATCCAGAATGTGCAGGGCCAACCACCTGAGCCCTCAAAATAAAAAAAAATAGCCCACAGGCGCTATAGGCTCCAACATAAAAAAAAATTAAAAAAAGGTATATTTCGGTATATTTTGGTAGTGTTTAGGTGTCTTTCGATATGTGTTTAGGTGTATTTCGGTATATTTCGGTTTATTTCGGTTCATTTTGTTAAATTTCGATATGTGCTTAGGTGTATGTTCTGTTGTTGATGTTGCTGTTGATATTGTTTATATTTCCCGCTACAGAGAGACTTTTGTCGCGCACGCTGATTAGTTGAAGCGGAGGAGGTTGAGCTAAGAAAGGTTGGCCTTACACGAACCTAAGATGACGTTCGAAAATGCTTCGCAAGTAGTCTTCTTGGTCCGGTGTAGCTAATATGGTTTTTCGACGCTACGACAGAGTAACTACGAACCCATTTGAAAATGCGGCCCCTGATTTCTTTCCTCCCTTAAAGAAAATACTTGGCGCACTGGTCCTGGGTGTTCGTTGTGTACGTGATCAGTCTAAGTCCAGTGGGATCACAGAAACACAAGTTACTTTAAATAGGTTCTATTCTAGTGATAGCAATACAAGTTACAGTGAGAACAATAGGGAACGCCTTTACAAGCCAAAGGCGGCGGGTGTGACTGACTGCCCAGTGGCTACCACTAGGCCTAGGGTTGCCAGGTGGCGTGCTGCCGGCGCAAGGTTGCCAGGCTGCACCTGCTAACTATACTATCCCACACTGGGGAGGATGCCTAAAACGATGATATTACGTGATTTACTTTTATACTGCTGGATCATCCGCCTGTACTTCTCCAGCACCTTCTTGGTACGGTGTGCACAACGTCATTTGTACCTACGTGTACGAAAAAAAAAAAAAAGTGTTTTCGTAAAGCCCCCTTCTCACATTGGCGATTTTCAAAGGAGACTTCGCTGCGACTTTTCGAACGGCGACTCGGCTGCTAATCCGTTGCGACTTTCATGCCTGGGCACACGTGCTGCGACTCAGCTACGATCTCTGCGACACCGTTGCGATACCGTTGCCACACCACCACTACTGAGATGAAGACTATTGCGACTATGGAGACCACGTTGCGACCGCGCTGCCATAGCGTTGAGACCGCTCTGCCACTACAGAGACCTGGTCACCTCGCTGCCACTCCGCTGCGACTGCAGTGAGACTCATCGATGTGGATATATATATAGGAGCCTCATGACGATTTTCTACCACATACGTCTGTGCTGCAACTGTGTGATTTCTTCCTTGTTTGTTCGTCATCACGATGCTGCCACATTCTGTTTCGTTTTTTTTCTCTCTCTCTCTCTCTCTCTCTCTCTCTCTCTCTCTCTCTCTCTCTCTCTCTCTCTCTCTCTCTCTCTCTCTCTCTCTCTCTCTCTCTCTCTCTCTCTCTCTCTCTCTCTCTCTCTCTCTCTCTCTCAGATCTGTAAATGATCTGTCGTGTTTTCTCCCAAATTGTGAAATCATTCAGTATGCCGATGACACCCAGTTTGTCCACACAGGTAATATAGACGACCTAAATAATCTGATACACAAAAGTGAAGAAACTGTAAAATTAGCTAGAATATATTTTAACAAGAATGGTCTAATGCTCAATGCTAAAAAAAACGCAATGTATGTTCATAGGGACAAGGGGGCTCCTGTCAAAGATTCCACCTGACACTCGCATGCTGGTGGACGGCAACGTGATTACCCCCAGCACATCTCTAAAGAATCTGGGTGTACACTTTGATAATAACCTACTGTTTGATACGCACATCACTGAAATAAGTAAGAAAGTATATGGAACAATAATGTATGTTAATAGATTAAGGGATTGTTTTAACAAAAGCACAAGAGTTTCTGTCATACAGTCATTAGTCATGAGCATAATAAACTACGGCATTGGCATCTGGGGAACAACCAATTCCACTCAAATCCAACGAGTACAAAAATTGCAAAATTTTGCCGCTAAAGTTGCTCTTGGAGGAGCTGCCATGAGTGACCATGTCACTCCTTTCTTGAAAGAGCTGGGATGGCTGAAAATAAATCAAAAACACAAAGTTGAGGTAGCAAAAATAATATACAACTTAATAAATAAAAGTCTTCCTATTTGGTTGTTCCCACTACCCACCGTAAGCGCCACGCATGCCCACAGTGTCAACACTAGGCAGACAGAACAACTCCATATACCCCGGTGTAACACCTGCTTGGGCACCAGGTCCTTCCAAGTGGCTGCGCCCACTCTTTGGAACAGCCTTCCCAATGACGTAAAACACGCCACCTCCCTAACCACATTCAAAACACGTCTAGAAAAGCACCTATTAGGTAAACAATTTCAGGAATAAATGTTTAACGTTTTCGTTTGATTTATGTCATTTATTATATTCGTCTGTAATTTTACTTAGTTTTACTTGACCATAGTATGCCCACTATATCTTAATATTTTATTGCTTCGCTATTTTATTTGCCTTTAAGATTTTATCATTTCATTTTATTGCTAGATTTAGTACATTTTACCCAATTTTATTTGTATTTTGACTGACGTCATAAAATGTAATATATATGTAAAGAATAACCATTGTAATAATGGAATAAAAATTCTGATTTTCTCTCTCTCTCTCTCTCTCGCTCTCGCTCTCTTCTCTCTCTCTCTCTCTCTCTCTCTCTCTCTCTCTCTCTCTCTCTCTCTCTCTCTCTCTCTCTCTCTCTCTCTCTCTCTCTCTCTCTCTCTCTCTCTCTCTCTCTCTCTCTCTCTCTCTCTCTCTCTCTCTCTCTCTCTCTCTCTCTCTCTCTCTCTCTCTCTCCTCTCTCTCCTCTCTCTCTCTCTCTCTCTCTCTCTCTCCTCTCTCTCTC
Source organism: Chionoecetes opilio (assembly GCA_016584305.1). NCBI lineage: Eukaryota > Metazoa > Arthropoda > Malacostraca > Decapoda > Majidae > Chionoecetes > Chionoecetes opilio. Next base: position 130,136 of record JACEEZ010018428.1, on the reverse strand, counting down.
TCTCTCTCTCTCTCTCTTCTCTCTCTCTCTCTCTCTCTCTCCTCTCTCTCTCTCTCTCTCTCTCTCTCTCTCTTCTCTCTCTCTCTCTCTCTCTCTCTCTCTCTCTCTCTCTCTCTCTCTCTCTCTCTCTCTCTCTCTCTCTCTCTCTCTCTCTCTCCTCTCCTCTCTCTCTCTCTCTCTCTCTCTCTCTCTCTCTCTTCTCTCTCTCCTCTCTCTCTCTCTCCTCTCTCTCTCTCTCTCTCTCCTCTCTCTCTCTCTCTCTCTCTCTCTTCTCTTCTCTCTCTCTCTTCTCTCTCTCTCTCTCTCTCTCTCTCTCTCTGCCAAAAAAAGTACACAATTTTTATTATGCATTTAAGGATTTACATTACTTTATTTAACTTTTGGGCTATATAATAAATATACATCTATTTTGAAAGCTTAGCCCTGTGTAAATTTACATTATTTATTATATACAATTATATACATATATACAGATAATAAATTATATATATATATATATATATATAATATATATATATATATATATATATATATATATATATATATATATATATATATATTATGTGTGTGTAATATTTATGTAGATAAATAGAAAGAAAGAGAGAGGTAGAGAGAGAGATAAAGAGATAAAGAAAGATAAGAGTATGGAACGTTGGTGACAGCTGAACAGCCTGGGACAGGCATTCTTTGCAGGCATGTGCCAATCCACCGTCACCTGACCTGAGCAAAAGGTGTAAAGGGCATGTAGCAGAGGCTGCCACCATGGCGACTCTGTTGCCCACAGCGTTTCGACCGCGGCAACCGCTCTTGTACTAGTACATCGCTGCAACTCCGTTGCTAACGCGGCGACAGCGCTGCGAGTCTCAGCCACGGCGACTCAGCTAAGACTTTTTTAAAGTACAAAATAGGTGCTGTCCAATGGAGACCTCACTGCGACTCGAATGAAACTGCGGCAACTCCGCTGCCACAAAATGAAACTGCGGCGACTCCGCTGCGACACCGCTGAGACTCCACATTTGATGTGTGGCAGCGGAGTCGCAGTGGAGTCTCCCTTGAAAGTCGCCAATATGGGATGGGGCCTAATGCTGGGGTCACACATTGGCGAATCGGCTGCGCGAATGGCCGCGAAGCCCAAAATTGGCCGCTTTTCCGTCCGTTACGATCAAAACGCCAGGAATTCGCCCACGCATTCGCTTGCCTTCTCCTAGGTTCGAGAGGGTGACGCGCGGTCTGGCGCGCCATCTCAGGGGGTTGCCAGACCGCGCGAAACTTTTGAAAATTTCAAAACTTTCGCCAATCAGCCTCGGAGAATCGGGTTATGGCGAATTATCGCAGTTGATTCGCGGGAAGGTCGTACGTGATTCGCTCTCACCTGCGATAAAATAGCGTCCCTATTGCGTTCTATCGCCATAGGAACGCCAATAATGGCGATGTTGCGCGGGTGTATCTGGCAACTGCGGGTACTAACGATGTGGCAACGACGCATCTTCACGCATGCGCAGCTCTCTCGCCCCTAAGTACGAGCGACGGGCGACGCTCTTTCATTCTCACCCAGCCACTGCGCTTCACGGACGTCCCCTCGCCACCTGATACACGTGCCCCCACCCCACCACCATGGTCAAAATACCCAAGAATGAGAATATAACCACCAAGAGGGCTCTTCTTCAGGAGGCCTCAATTTTTAACCTCAACACACTCTACAAACGTAACTAGGTATTATACCAATTAGTCAGTAAAATTTATTTAAAACTAACCCATTATTTCATTATCCATAAAAAATACAGCCAGCCTTCCCTTAAAGACATAAGTATTCATATAAATTTATTGAACAGAAACATAAATATCAATACACTCACCTGTTAGCCAAAATGCCAAAGGCATTCTCCACAACTCGACGTGCCCTGCTGAGTCTGTAGTTATATATCCTCTCTGGTTTAGTCAGGTTTATATTGGGGTATGGCTTCATCATCCAGTTGCGGAGAGAGAAAGCATCATCTCCCACGAGGAAGTAGCTTACAGGGTGTGCAGTGGGGTCTCTTGGTAGTGGTTCTGCAGGAGGAAGGTTGGCTTGCTTGTTTTTCAAAAGTTCTGACAACTTAGACTGTGCAAAGACACCCCCATCCGACTCTGACACCACAGCTCCGACATCCATGAACATGAACTTGTAGTCATAATCAACCACAGCAAGCAGGATCATTGAGAAGTACTTCTTGTAGTTGTAATAGTGGGACCCACTGAAGGCTGGATTTTTAATGCGGATGTGCTTCCCATCTATAGCCCCCAGGGTATTGGGGAAATCCCAACGCTCATGAAACCCACGGGCAACTTCCTTCCAGCACTCGGGTGTGTCAGGCATCTGCATGACCTCATCCCCATATGCTGCTACAATGGCTCGGCAGGTCTCAGGTACAAGTAGGGAGATGGTGTTGGGAGCAACGCGAAAGGCATACCCGAGACTCTTGTATGAATTCCCGGTCGCTAGGAATCTGAGGGTTATTGCAACACGTAGGGCAGGCTCCAATGTCTCCCTCCAGAACGTTCTTGATTTCTCAATGTGGGGTCGTACACGTTCAACAATTTGATTGAAAAGGTCAGCATCCAGACGGGTGAAGTTTCTATAGAGTAGGGGATCTTGTTCTGCCAGTTCACGCATGAGATTCTCATGATGCCCATGGGAGGCACGACGGGTTAGGTAGGGGCGTACCCAGACACTTCGGGGCTTCCTTCTCTTCCTACGGTTTTTGAGGTGCAACCAGAGCCTGACCATGGTCATTAGGTGGCTTCTTTGATAACAAAGAAAAGCTTTAACGAATTCAGGCTCCTCCACAATGTCTTCGGTAATAAGATTAAGGTACTCCATGATGGCAATGCAGCAGCTGAAGGGGTATTTTGAGCACTGTACAGCCAGGTAGTGGGCACCCACTATATATACCACCGTGCCCCACCCACAACGTACCCACGAATGTCTACGAATTATCGCTAGACGAACGCAGGGCAATCGCAATGCATGCGAGAATCTATTGCAAATTATCGCCCTAAATGACAACACATTGTAGTGGATTCGCCGACCTTACGATACATCGCCATCACAAGTTGGGCGATACATCGCCGTAGGCTGTGACCTTCCCTCGAATATATTGCGCCTCATCTCCAACGATTGCGTTGGCAGGGCGAATGAACGCGGGGTGGTCGAGGGACATGGCGATGGGGTTCGCTCAAAATGGCGATTTCTGTCAAGAGCCTAGACTTCGCCATTTCCGGACGGGGAATCCGGAACGAATCGGCCATTTTTTTGTTCGCAGACATTCGCGCAGCCGATTCGCCAATGTGTGACCCCAGCATTAAATGCCGTCCGTTGCCTCATCGCAAGCTGCCATGATGTCAAGGTGACCACGAGGCATGCAGAACAATTTCCTCTTTGATCAAGCTCTTCCGCAAAATTCACGCAGCTGGCCTTTTACAACTGCATTGCCCATGACTCGTTTCTGGTATGACTATGGTTCTGGTGTAGACTCTGTAGAGGGAGTGTAAAGGGAGTTTTTGTTTTTTTTGGTGGTGGGGAATGTGGAGGTAGTGTGTGATGGGGAGTGGGAGGTAAGTGTGTGGTGGTGGGGAGTGTGGAGGGAATGCGTGTGCTGGCGGAGTAGTGATGATGGATGGCGCGTCACATAGGACCGGTCCAGTCTGGCCGTTACATCGTGGGCCCCTGCCTCCTTGCCTCTTCTTCTGTGCCTTTGCTTCTGTCTGTGTCTCTCTCTTATCGGTCTTCCACTGCCTCTGCCTGCTACTTTGTGTCTGCCGCTGTCCCTGTCCTACTGTCCATACCTTCGCTTCTCTGTCATTGTTTTTACTTTTACATATTCCTGCATTTGTGTTTTTATCTTATATATTTTTCTATATGCCAATATTTTATCATACCCTGTCTGTCTCTTTGTCTTTGCCTCTATCTTCTTTCTCCATCTTTCATCTTCTTTGTTCATTACATTTTCCTCTTTTTCTTTCATGAAGTATTCCCTAACCTTCTTTCTCTTTTTTGTTATTATCTTCATTTAATATATATTTTTCTTTACTATATTCACTTTATCTCTTCTCTTCATTCTTTTCCGTTTACTTGCTTAATCCTCATCCTCGGATTTCTTCCCATTGTTTCACCGTATTGTCGTGCATATAACGTCTATCCCTTTGCTGGCCTGTACCTATTGTATCCACATCTCCGTATTCCTCAGTGTCCCCAGTGTGGCCTTCCTGTCACATCTCTCCATTGTCTTTCACTTATCTATATACTGTACTTTCCTTCTCCCGACCCCTTCACTATTCCTGCTTACAGTTCCACTACATTCAAAGTGCATCACCTCGTTGCATTTTCATCTACCATTCTGTTACCGTCCGTCACCCTTTTCCTCCTCCATCTATTCTCCATCTTCTCCTCAGATCGTGACGCCCAAAACATCTTTTCTCTCCTTCAACTTATTTCGTTGTCATGTTCATATTAATGCGTCCCTACATTACCCTTAGTGCAGTGCAGGCTCAGCCCTCCATCTCCCATTCTATGGCACTCACCAACTTTCCTCGCTTCCCTTGCTTACCTATTCCCACTTTTCTCTTCCTATTTCTTACCCTTTCCCCTTCCCCTTCTCTACTCCGTCATGTGACTCAGTATTCAGGTCCTGCCCACTTGTATTTCTAAGCAGTGTACCCACACCTCCGTGTCTGTCTTTGTCTGGCTCATCTGTCAAGTGCTTGGTATGCCCATCGCTATCATTATTGTGCATTATACACTCCGTCCTGCTTAGAATTGCTGCTATAAGTATTTAAGCACTATTTCTACTACAAAATGTACTACTATCATTATCAGTAGTAGTATTTTTTTAATTGTTAATAGTGTTATTGTTATTGTTGTTGCTCTCTGTTTTCGCTTTTTGCCTCGTGGAAGTTCTAGTGAGGCAGTCTTAGCCCTGCGCCGTCGTCAAGTCAACTTATATTATTTAAACATATCTATAATAATTAATATAAGCGAAAGTGTGTGTGTGTGTGTGTGTGTGTGTCTGTCTGTCTGTCCGCTCTGGGTGCCGCCCCCTGTGGCAGAATCCCCTCATATGGCACAGTTTTGGAATCGGGTCGACCAGGGGAAGGTTTTAAGCCCACTTATAAGATGATCCGATCACTTTTTTTTTTTTTAGCAGCCTATTAGCGAGAATTGTGAAAAAAAAGTGGGTTGCGAGAATTGAGGAAACCTTGATGTAGGGTGATGGGTAATGGGTGAGTGAATGGGTGGGGTGATGGGTAATGGGGGGGTGATGGGTGAGGGAATAGGTGGGGGGTGATGGGTAATGGGTGAGTGAATGCGTGTGTGGTGATGGTTAATGGGTGAGTGAATGGGTGGGGGGTGATGGTTAATGGGTGAGTGAATGGGGGGGTGGGTGATGTGAATGGGTTGGCGTTAATATACATTTCTACATCCATGATTTCATGAAAGTTAGAAGGGGCTATCTGGAGAGTCTGTGTTTGGTGGGCCGAAGGCCCACCAAACGCAGGTGGTGGGCCGAAGGCTCGGGAGGAGGGCTATTGGTGGGCCGAAGGCTATTGGTGGGCCGAAGGCCTACCAATAGCCCTCCGCAGGAGCTAGCCAAAAAGTCCGCCCGGAGGGCGGCTTTGCGGCTAGTTCTAATTATAAATACTTATATATCAGTATTACTATATAAATACAATTTCGTAATCATCACACACACACACACACAGAGAGAGAGAGAGAGAGAGAGAGAGAGAGAGAGAGAGAGAGAGAGAGAGAGAGAGAGAGAGAGAGAGAGAGAGAGAGAGAGAGAGAGAGAGAGAGAGAGAGAGAGAGAGAGAAGAGAGAGAGAGAGAGGTCACTGCTAGATCACTGCTAGATCACAACTTTTCGACTCGAATTTACGTCTGTATCCTTTTTAAAAAACATTGAAAAGGTTCTATGCTACACTACAAAAGTGGTAAACAGGTTATGTGTTGAAAAAGATTAAACATATATGCTTTACCAACACGCACAGTTATCTCCGAGGTATCGGTCACTACTTTCAGCCTGTGACGGGGTGTGCATCGCCAAGGGCCCTTACAGTTAGTGACCATCTTCAAGGTTCAAGGTGTCAGGGGTTATCTAGTGAACGGGGCTCCACAAGGAAAAGTACTTTGCCACAGTGGTTTGAACGGAGTTGGGACCTGATTGATTGCTGTCTCCCTGTAAAGCGCCAGGTATAGGTGCCGCACCACTCTTATGACACTGCCTAAATGTACACTGTGTACATTGCACATTATTCACATACACTTTCGAACCCCTTTCTCCCTGAAACAATAACAAAAATATTATTTACTTATTTCTCCCTTTCCCTAAACATGTTCAGATTACTTTTAATTCTGCATTTTGTCACTTATTTTCCAGTCAGCTTTGCCTTGAGGGATGGGTAAAGCGGTACCTAGAACTGTCGCCGATAGGAATTCTCGCCGACGTCGGCGGGTGTTCCAATTTTTCACGTCGGCGAGTGTTCCTATTTCTGGCGACAGTTCTAGTTCTTGATCTTGAGTTACGTTATTTATGTTATGTTGGCCAGTTGACCAATGTCCAGGTTAGGTTAGTGAACGAGCTTCGTCTTTGGGGTCTTTACCAGTGGAACTGTCGTCGAAAATTTCCACGTCGGCGAGTGTTCCACTGTCGGCGAGAGTTCTCTATTGGCAATGGCATTTCGGCGACAGTTCCATAAACCATCGCTGAGTTATAATCTGTTTTATTCAATATCATTTATTTAGTCTAGGTTTGGTTAGTTTAGTTTAGTTTAGTTTAGTTTAGGTTAGGTTAGATTATTTAAACAACTTAATAAGTCTAATCTCAAATAAAACATGCAAATTATAGCCCAGCGAGCACATAGGCTCCACCCCAATGTGACGTCACTAGCTTAGACAACAGTGATTGGCTTGACATCCCCATACCACATACTATTACAGAGAACGGGATTATGCCGCCCGGCACCTTGAGCCTTTCTTGTGTTTTACCGACTTTCTCCACTCCAGACATCTTTAATCACATTTTTGTTGTTCATTATTATTTTTTTAAGAAAACTGTCTCAAGAGTAGTACAAGTAATCGTTTGTTTGTGTTAATATTGCGAAGATGATAATGAAGCAAGTTGTCAGTGCTTATGAGGTTTATCGTAGTATTTTTGCATGCTCCCTCCTGTCCGGTTTCTGCCTCCTAGCAGTCTAGCTATAGTACTGTACGGTAGACTGCCTGAACACACATTTTTTTTATCATGAGGGACTGGTCAAAGGCAGGAAAAAAGGCCTACTAGGTGCCTGACCCTATAAGGCAGACAGTAAGAGTTTGTAGAAAGGGGGATGGGCCAATTTACATAGTTCGGGAGGTGTCTCGACACTCTTCTCTTGAAAAAATTTAATCATAGGAAGGTGGAAAATTAGAAACCGAAAGAGAGTTTCAGAGTATACCAGTGAAAGACATGAAAGAGTGAAGATACTGGTTAACTCTTGCATTGATAATATGGACAGAATAGGGGTGAGAACAAGATAGTTGTGTAGCGATGCCGCGGGAGGGGGGGGAGGCATGCAGTTAGCAAGTTCAGAAGAACAGTGAGAATTCAAATAACGGTAGAAGATAGCAAGAGAAGCAACATTGCGGCGGTGATTTAGAAATTGAAGACAGTCAGTCAGAGGAGAGGAGTTGATGAGACGAAAATATATTACTTATGGTGTAGAAGTTTGGGGATCTGCAAATGATTGTTATGTTCAGCAGATTATAATATTGCAAAAGAGAACTGTCAGAATAATTACATCATCAAGACCAAGGGATCACACTGCCCCATTGTTTAAGTCACTCAAAATATTACCATTTTCTAAAGTTTATTCATACTGTGTTACAAAATTGATGTTTAAGTATGTAAAACGGTTGGTGCCGATAGCATTGAGAGGCATGTTTCCTACCAGTGAGGATATACACTCTTACCCCACCAGACAGAGAGGTAACCTTCGTGTACCACAAGGCAGAACAACAATGATACACAGAACATTTAGATATAAAGGAACACGTATATGGAACGAGGTATCAACAACTATAGACCATCATTGCTCATTATCAACTTATAAATACAGAATTAAGAAATATTTCATGACCATGTAAATTATGTTTTATATTTATTTTTTTGTGTTAGGATGTAGCATACAATAGAACATATAAGAAAATTAGATTTAGCCTTCTAATAATTTAATACAGTTATTATATAGAATAGGAGGGCAAAATATACCAGTAGGTATCAGTCCTCATTGCCATGTAACAAGGAAGAAATTAAGTCAATACATATATTGTGTATATGTTCATGACAATAAAGAATTTTGAATTGAAAAAACAAAAAAAAAAAGGTTTTGACTCCGTCGTGTTTAGGAGAGCTGTATGAGTTAATCCCCCCAAAACTGAGATGCATACTCCATACATGGGCGGATAAGGCTACTGTACAAGGAGGGGGGGGGGGGGAGAATAGACGAAGACGCCACTGAACACATAACTTCTTAGAAGCTGATTTAGCAAGAGATGAGATGTGAAATTTCCAGTTCAGATATTTAGTAAAGGATACCCCAAGAATATTCATTGTAGACGAAGGAGACAATGAAGTGTCATTGAAGAGGAGGGGATAGTTATCTGGAAGGCTATGTCGAGTAGATAGGTAAATAATTGTTTTTTGAGGCATTGCACAAAACAAGGTTTGCTTTGCCCCATTCATAAATTTAAAACAGATCAAATTTAGGCGCTCTGTGGTATCCCCCTGGGAATCACTTATGTAATTCCCGTAGAGTTGCACGTCTACTGAATGACGTTGAAAAATGCAGGGTAGAATCATCAGCGTAGGAGTGGATAGGACATTGAGTTAGACTTAGAAGATCATTAATGAATGATAGAAAGAGAGTGGGTGATAAGACAGATTCCTGAGGAACACCACTATTGATAGACTTAAGAGAAGAACAATAACCGTCTACAACAGCTGCAATAGAACGGTTAGAAAGGAAACTTAAGGTGAAAGGGCAGAGAGAAGTTAGAAACCGAAAGAGGAGAGTTTGAAAATCTAGGATTTGTGCCAGACTATCAAAAGCTTCTCAAATGTCAAGGGCAACAGCAAAAGTCTCAACGAAACCCCCAAGACTATAACTCAAACATGAAAAAGATATCTGCCTTCACCTAGAACAGCAAAAAAAAGCAGCGCCCCCTGCGTAGTGTTTGTTATATTGTGTAAAAACCATGTAATATTATATTCATTCAACACACACACACACACACACACACACACACACACACACACACACACACACACACACACACACACACACACACCCGCCCACCCGCCCGCCCGCCCGCCCACGCACGCACGCACGCACGCACGCACGCACGCACGCACGCACGCACGCACGCACGCACCCGCCCGCCCGCCGCCCGCCCCGCCCGCCCGCCCGGCCCGCCCGCCCGCCCGCCCGCCCGCCCGCCCACGCACGCACGCACGCACGCACGCACGCACGCACGCACCCCGCACACGCACACGCATACACACACATGGGAGACGTCTTAGTTAGTCGAAGTGGATAGAGCGATGAGTAATGACGGGCGGCGGCGCAGGTAGCACGAGCCCGGTTGTTGCTGGGATGTAGGCCACCTGTCTCATTCCTCTATTCCTTTTCAGGCTCCATACTCCTTTATCTTCCACGCACGCACGCATCCTCTCTCTTGCATTCCTCCTTTTCCACTTACTTTATTAAACTCTACATTCAATCTTTCTTTCACAAGTCTATATTCAATTAATCTATATTGATTACTCAAGTTCTTGCCTCCGTGTCAGATTATATGGGTAGAAATTATGACTTTTCAGCATCTGCAATGAGGCGCTGGTTGCATAGTAGTATTTGTTGCCTCGTTACTAGACTCAGCAGCGTTTTTTCTCTCACCATGATGAGGTGCAGCGGGGTGGTGAGTGTGTGCCAGGGATGAGGTGAGAGAGTGGCGGGCTCTAGGAGTATATAGATGAACATCGCTCGCACTGGGATTCTACTGTTAATTGTCCATCATCCCTTTGCGAAAGTCATGTCACTTTCTCTGTTTGGATGCTCTTCCGGTCTTCAACTACAGTTACGTTCTGTTGAAGGGATTTTGATGGAAATAAAGTTGTAAGAGGACAGAGGTGAGAGTCATGACTCCTTCAGTGTGTGTTGAGGTTAGTTACTTAAGGCGGCGTCATACTAGCACTTTTTCTGTCAATTTATTTCATCAACTTTCTGAAAATTGACAATCTTTTGACTGCAAGCCGTCACACACACACAGCCGTTCGTCAGCTGTTTCCGTCGATTTAAAACAAACATGGTTCCGACACCCAGGCAGGCTATCGCTGCTGTACACTTACCTATGTGTATTGTCAATCGTACACGAGCCAAACTAGCTAAAAACGTGCATGGATGCGTTCATGGTTGGCTCGTCGAGAAAAAGAAAGTGTATACCACATAAGACTCTTGAAAGAACCGAGTTTGGAGGATCATGAAACGATGAGGAACTAACAACAACAATCTTGTCACGCGAGAGACTGTTGGCTGTTATATAAAACCGCAAATAAAATGCATCTACAATATTCTACATGCGTAATTAGTCACTTTAATATTTCAATACTTTCAAATATATTGAATAATAATTTGTAAAAGAATACTGATTTATATCGAATATCTTTAAAGTAATCACTATGGATTTTGATTTGACAATGAAAGTTGACGACAACTTTCCATGCTGAAACGATCATGATCGTCTGACTGATTCAGACGGAAAAAATAGACAGAACGAGCAAGAAACGACGGAAATCGTAGACATCGACGGAAATAGTGCTAGTGTGACGGCGCCTTAAGTCGCACTACGGAAGGCGTGTTGTCTTCCCAAGTCTTCGTGTTGTATTGTATGTGCCTTGAATGTTGTCGTGGGGCATCTGTTGCGTAGTGTTGTTTTATATATTAACTGAGGGGGGGGGGGCACTCAGTAGAGCGCATACCTCCGCCCAGGCATGTAATAATTGGTTGCCATGGCAACGGTTGTGATTCGATTTCATCCAAAATTAAATCAGTTCTTCCTTATACCAAATAGACTTGGTATACTAAGTTTGGTCCAAATCTATTCGTAACTTTTCGAGAAATCCTGTACACTAACAAACAAACTGACAGATCGGGGTGCAAACATAACCTCCCTCCAACTTCGTTGGCGGAGGTAAATATGTCCATAAACATTAGTGTGTCCTGTTACGAGCTGTGTTTGTGCCCTCGTTCATCACTGTACTTTTGAGATGATGTTTGTGCTATGGTACCTTGTTCTTCAAATTTCCTAGTATTTTGGTCTTGAAATGAAATATGTTTATAGAAAATATGTACCTCAATAAATCTCGAATATGATGAAATAATTTATTGAAGATCTGTAGCTCAATAAATAACGAATGGAGGCAAAGCAGACAGCATCCGTGGTTTGGACGCATAGAGCACGGTGGCGGGGAGGCAGGAGGGAGACTAGCAAGGGTACCATAAATCAAAAGTACTAAGTGGGAACGACACAAGATGAAGTGTGTCCGACAAATGAACCAAGACCACAGCAACATTGGCAGCGAGGCGCGCATTATCCAAAGTGAAGTGACCTCATTGGCATGTATAAGGTTATTAGAATGCAGTCTGGGGAGGTAGTAAGCTTCCAGCAGGGCCAGCCCGAGCATAGCAATAAGGGCGACTGACCCGCTGCACGTAGCATCCCCACCATCGCCCGTGTTAACGAGGGGTCGCACCAGCCGCCGCCGCCAATACCTCCTGGGGCGAGGGCCAAGGCGATGTAGACTCCAGGAGCTGTATGCCCGCCCGCCGACTTCCCGACGGAGATGGTGGTAGGTACAATAATTGTACTTTGAATTTGAATAAGATCGAGGTGACTGGAATTTTTACTATTTGAATGATGTAAACGAGTGAGGATGCAGGGTGTCGAGTGTTATGTTATGTCACTTTGTTCTCCATGGCGATTATATAATGAACTCAACGTGTGTACAGCACATGACGTAAACTCAGTCTTCATTTCTTTGTCTTTGTGTTTATTTATCTGTAACAGATGATTGGTTGTTGGCAGCACCTAGGGAGCTTACTTGTCTGAACTCATAAATCAGATCGCAGACTTAAAAAATAAGAATATAAATAAACCAGTTATTCAAGTGTAGACTGTCCTTTGTCGCCAGGCGGGTCTTGACCGGCAGGAGCTGCAAACCGTATGAGGAAGCCGGGCGAACCGAGGCTTGGATGTGTGTTCACGTACCCTGGGAGGAGTAGAGCATGAGGGGGAACACCCGAAACACCCCCGCTCCCCATCCCCCAAACACACAGCACCGCTGTTCACTGGGGAGATAAGAGGTTTCGGGACGCCGCCCATTCGTATAGCTCATTGTTGCCTCCACCACTTACAAAAGAGATTCCGTAGATTATCAGGTTTTCGGGCAGAGGCAGATAATGAGCTACGATGTAAACGATAATTGATATTGCTACAATTTTCAGAAAATCTATACCTACTTACGTCCAATAAGAAATCATTAAAAACATTGTAGTATGCGGTCCCGCTGAGAATGGCCTCCGAGCAAAATAAGAGTGTCAGAATATTTAAGGCTTCCCAAGACGGCGGTTAGTGAGGGAAAATGTGAACACAAGGGGAAAAAAAGGTGAGGCAGAGGAGTGCGCCGTCGCTGCCCTCAGAGGGGTTACAGTATTGAGTAGCCGAGGCGGACAAGACTTGACCTCCATGACCATCTGGGCGTGCAGCTCCTTAATAGCCTCAGCTCCGCCACGTCCCCCTCCATCTCCACTCAGTGGTGTACTAGCCCACCCCCCCCCACACACACACACACAAACACGCACGCACGCACGCACGCACGCACGCACGCACGCACGCACGCACGCACGCACGCACGCACGCACTATCATAAGCATCATGAGGAACAACAAAATGTAACACTGATTATAATAATCATGATGTGATACCATGAAAAGTAATAATGATAATAGTGATAGTGCTGATAACAATAACAATAATAATAGTAATGACTAATGCATGAATGTGAGAAATTTTGATGGTAAACGGATGCAGCAATAGTGACCACAGTCGAGAGAGCATGTCGGTCAGATGCTTAGGCCTCAGAGGAGCAGGGACGGGGGCGATCAGGACGGCGAGGTGGGGAGAGGCGAGGGATGGTCGTAGATCAGGAGGGGCAAGTTAGTGGGCGGCCGAACAATTACGGCGCAGACCATGATAAAGTGCGGAGGTGGCGGCGACGTGTTAGGGAATGATGGAGGTTGAGGAGCCTCCTCTGGCGGGTGAGTGTCGAAGTGGGCGTCGCCCTCTTTCTGCCCACCGCCCTCTGGCCCGCTCTTCTCTCCACCTCTTGCATACAAACACACTCATTCTTCATAAATTCCGCTCTATGATACGTGCTTTTTCATACCATCATCTCGCCATGTATTGTAAGTTATTTGTAACCATTATAATGAGGCGGTCGGCGTGTTCGTCCTACGGATGGGTGCCGCCCGTAGAGTTCCAATACGGTCCCGCTAGGTGCCTAACGTACTGGGTGTAGGGGTTTGGGGGCCCGTCTTAGAGGAATATTGGGGGATGCCTGGAGTACCTGAATTTCTGATCACCTTCGTTCATCGTACTCAAGACACAATAACATGCTCAGTCAAAGATCTATTAAAAGACCTCCATGTCATCCTATATACGGGTGTGTACTTGGCAGATGTATGTATGTACTAGTGCATTGTTAAGGCGCTAACATTTCTGACGAGATGGTTTGTCACATTTAAGTTTCGGCGGCCCGCCTGCAGGTTCTTTCCCACTGACCTCCATGCGTCATTATTCCCGTCAGACCACCCTCCACTGAACCTCTTGCCACCTCAATGCATCTTACTTTAGCATGTGTAAAAGCCAAGTTTAGAGGGGAAAACTTTGCCTTCTTATGGGCATTCTAATCTTTTGCCTTCTCATGGCATTTTTTCGCACCTGCACATATCTTATTGGTGCAACAGACTGGAGATTGAGTGGAAGTTAATAGAGACGGAAGGTAGTGGAATGTTAGAAATGATTGACTGATGGATATACGAGTAGTGGTCCGAGTATACTCATTATAGCGAGCCTCCCAATCCCTCCCTGTAGAAGATTGCCATTTGGGATCCATCGTCGTATGTATGTGCCCGTGAGACGTCAGCCAGGTGTTGCTCCTCAGATGTTTTTTTGCTGAGCGTCCTCGCTGTCAGGGTGAGTGTCGGGAAGGGAGGCGGCGTGACGGAGACGATGTTTGTATGATAAGGAGGAGCGCTAATGTAAGACTCGGCGCCGCCAGCCGACTGTGACGGGGCGCTGTTCCTGCCTCAGCGGAGTAAGTAGACAAAACAAACAGGAGGTGGTTGACGGGACCTGCCAGGGTAGGCATCTGTTTATGTTGGCTTATAAACATTGACGTTCAGACCCAAATGTTTACCTCAATAAAACGCGTGTTTGCACCTTTTTCCCGTATACTACCGAGAGTTTTTTCCTCATGTTCTCACAACATGGTCGTCTCGCTTCGTCCGTCACGTTAGCCACGTTAACTATACCTGCGTCCCACCAGTATACGGGCCGCCACTCTTCATGGGCCGCCCTCGCCGTGTTCCTTAACGTTGTCATTACCATGGAGGTTTCCATCACTCAGTTTCTCTTTACTTTTTTGTCAAGGCTTAACCACCTCTGTACTCCCCGAAGAGCCACTCTGACCTCCATTGTGTCATGCCTGGGGGCCTCCATTATACCATCAGCACATTTCGCTGTTTCTTCATGCCTCCGCTCGGCCTGTGTTCGTGTCCTGATTGTCGTCCATGGCGTCCCTCCCTGCACTCTCGTAACGCTGGGTTATTGCGGTCAAGACTACGTGGAGGGACTGAGAGCCGATGGAGAGAGGGAGGAAAAGTTCGACTTCTTTTCCTCCCCGCTGGTGTTCTCTCACTGGCTTCAATTCCATGTATGGAACGACAAAGAAACTCTGATGACATGTACTTCTCATTTATGTACCTAAGGGTTCTTGCCCCTAAACTTAGTAAGTAGTGTTCGTTGATATGGCAAGTATTATAAAATCAGATTTGCTCCCACCAGGTAACTGTTTTTTTTTTTGCTATGTGGTCGCTCGGCATTTGTTATCCTTGTATTTAGTAGGCCTATGTACCAACGCCCATATTTATGTCGCTCACAGGCTGAGTCACAGCTCAGCAATCCCTTCTTTACCTGCATGCGTTTATATTACAATTTATTCCTTCCTTTGCTCTGGCATTCATTGATGAGAGAGAAAGAGTGAGAGATTATTATATGCTATAATAATGAGTTATAACTTATATCAGAAGAAGATTAAGTTTTCGTAATTTTGTTTGCATTATACCCTGGTTTCTGATCTATAATGTTTTTGTTGTACGTCTTATGTCTTTAAGTCATTTGCTATAGGTATATTCGCAAATTATTGTGTACAACTGTGTCATTGGGTCGTGAAGACCCAAGACTAGGGAGGTTTGCGAGGGAGTTGTGATGAACGGGAAGAAGATAGCAAAGGGGATCAGCGGTGCTCAGCCCTAGAGAGTAGTGGTGTGGGGACAGGTTTTCTGAGCTCGGGGACGGATTTGGAATGGTATTTTCGCGTTCACTCCAAACAGGGCGGAACATCTACGATGCAGGAATGTTGTCTGTCCATCCCCCAGACCTGCCCGCCTCCCGCCGTCTGCACCCTTCCTGTATCGCTGTCCCGCCCCCATTGACACTAAAGCCCCTGTCTCACATTCACGAATCTGAACACGAATGAACACGATTTAACGTTTTTCCTTAAATCGTGTTAGAACGTATGAAGGTCGCGCACTCATTCGTGTTCATTCGTGTTAAGTCTTGGTCGGTCGCGCGCGGTCGTATGGACGTCGCAGCTCGGCTTAAATCGTGTTATAAATTTTTGCAATGCAAAAATTTATAACACGATTTAAGCCGAGCTGAAAAGTCGTGTTCAGTCGTATGAAGGTCGTATGACAGTCGTGTTCAATCGTATGAAGATCGTGTTCAGTCGTATGAAGATCGTGTTCAGTCGCGTTCAGTCGTGTTGAAAAAAAAGTGATCGGATCATCCCCAAAATGGCCTTAAAACCTTCCCCTGGTCAACCTGGTTCCAAAACTGTGCCATATGATGGGATTGCGCCACGGGGGGCGGAACCTATAGCACACACACACACACACACACACACACACACACACACACACACACACACACACACACACACACACACACACACACACACACACACACTTTCGCTTATATTATTATAGATATAGATAGATGACCCACGTGACCAAAATAAACAAAAATATGTCGTATGAAGGTCTTGCTCAGTCGTATGGAGATCGTGTTTATTTTTGTAGTTGTATGGACATCGTAATGATTCGTGTTTAATCGTATGAAGGTCGTGTTGATTCGTGTTAAGTCGTATGGGCGTCGTATGACAGTTGTGTTTGGTCGTATGACAGTCGTATTGGGGTCGTGTTAAATGAGGTTAAATCGTGTTGTATCGTATGAATATCTTATGACGGCCGTATGAGTGTCGTGTTCAGTCGTATGAGGGTCGTGTTTGGTCGTATGAGGGTCGTGTTTGGTTAAGAAATTTGCATAAACCACAAGGTCGAGCACGAATCAACACGATTTTTCAACTTTTCTTAAATCGTGTTCGCAATTTCTTTAATCGTGTATGTGAGATAGAGGCTTAATGGTCTGCTGCTTTGTTATGTCGTTATTTAGATAACGTCTATGTGATGCATTCACGCTGCCCAGGGGCCCAAAGATGTGATGCTGCCGTGGCGGTCCACGCGGTGTCCCACACAGCCTCGCTGGGGGTTGTCGTGAACAAGATCTAGGTACATACATAGTACATATGAGTATATATATGTATAGTCAAAGACTACTCTATACTGGACTTGCTACTCGTGCCCCGCGCCAACCCGCCCATGACCAGTGGAGGCCAGTTTTGCGATTCCTGCCATTTTAGAACATCACCCCTATTTCCCTTCCTAAGGTTTATCAGTATATATGATATACCGTTATCTTCGTAACTGTTTGTTCTATAATATTATCAAATAAAAAACAGTAAAATACACTAAAGAAATGCCATTATGAGAGAGTGAAGAAATATGTATGACCTCAATATATACTTAAACTCTTCGCCATTTAATATTTTGCGAGAAAACATTTTAGATGCTAGCGATAGAAAGAAGCGGATTTTCATTAGCTTTCCATTGATATATTTCGTTTTCTGATAAATGAATAACCACCATGCCTAAATTAGCGTTAACTAAAAAAATAACATCATCAATCGTATCGGCAAGTAAAAAAGTGCTCCATGAATACATTAGACTATGGCATATCAGTATAAATGATACACTGTTATCTTCGTGAATGTTTGTTCTATAATATTATCAAATAAAAAACTGTAAAATACACTAAAGAAATTCCATTATGAGACTCTGAAGAAATATGCATGAACTTATATTCACTTAAACTCATCGCAATTTGATATTTTGCGTGAAGACTTTTTACATGCAACATATCAATAGAAGCGGAATTTAATTAGCTTTCCATTACTATATTTCATTTTCTGATAAATGAATTAGAACCATGCATAAATTAGCGTTAACTAAATAAATAACATCATCCATCGGGTAATTATCTCGATAGATGATGTTATTTTTTTAGTTAACGCTAATTTATGCATGGTTATGTTTCATTTATCAGAAAACGAAATATAGCAATGGAAAGCTAATGAAAATCCGCTTCTTTCTATCGCTAGCATCTAAAATGTTTTCTCGCAAAATATTAAATGGTGGTGAGTTCAAGTGAATATTAAGTTCATGCATATTTCTTAACTCTCTCATAATGGCATTTCTTTATTGCATTTTAATGTTTTTTATTTGATAATATTATAGAACAAACATTTACGAAGATAACGGTATATCATATATACTGATAAACCATAGGAAAGGAAAAGGGAGTGATGTTCGAAAATGGCAGGAATCGCAAAACTGGCCTCCACTGGAAATAGCCCAAAATGAGTAGCAAGTCCAGTATAGAGTAGTCTTTGGTATAGTACTTGAACCTGGTCTCCGAGCAGAGCGGTAAACGCACCGATCACCTTGTGTCCACTAGCACCTTACCTCTCGCGCACGTATACATTCGTTCCCCCTTCTGATGCCCTCCCGCTACTACACAGAGGCGTGTGAGGCGCTATCTTGACGTCCTATTGCGTAAAATACGAGCACAGGCAGACATGTGAATGATTGTGATAGAGCCAGAAAGAAAAAACTTTAATAATCCCGAACCTCTTTGTCCGTCCCCTACAGGGGCTGCACCACGCATGGGATCGGGAACAGACTTGTACAGATTCTTATTTGTAACAAGTCAACATTTTATGTGTCGTCCTTGGTTTTCCATTTTTCTACATGACCTGCGGCGACGGGTGACCAGCAGCAACGGCACTTTGCAAGACCCGCAATCCTTCCCCGCCGGACCATGCAGCGTCGTCCGTCGCCGATGGACGGAGGAAGGAAGCTGTGTAATTGGCACAGGCACGACTCAGAGACTTAACTATGTATTGGTGGATTTGTGTTTTTGTCAGTTTATGACGATGTTAACTTTAATCAGTGAAGATTGAAAAAAAAAAAATCCAGCACCAAGAATGTGAGGCGTGTATAGACGCCTGGGGAGGCGGTATAGCGGAGTGGTTAGCGTCTCCGACTGGTGTTCTCGGTGACCCGAGTTCGATCCCCGAAGAAACTCAAAACCTTTCTGCACCGTCGAGTGACCTAAGAACACCCACATGCCCTGCCCAAAGTGCCCATCAACTCTACCTTCGATTGTGAGGGCACCAGAGGATACAGGGGGGCGGCATGAGCCTCTAATCACAGGCGTCACTATAAGAATCCTGCCTGCGCCACCACGGGCGAGGACCAACCATCATCACAGCCCTCAAGTGAACCTCCAGAGCCTACCATCCGAGCCCTAGGTCACCACTGCCTACAGGCGCTATAGGCACAAATGTAAAAAAAAAAAAAAAAAAAAAAAAAAAAATACGGAAGGGGGCACCGGCTAGCTGGTCTAGTGCAAGTCACAGACTCCCAGTGGGCATGGGTTTGGTGGTACTGGTGTGTTGAAGGCAATAGGTTGAAGGCAATGAGTTTTGGGCTCGTTAATATACTATCGGTGAACCAATTGTTGCATTTCTCGTCGATCTTTTCTAGATCCAAAAGCTGTGAAAAAAAATCGGAATTGCTCCTCCATATTCTGAAGACAGTGTATCTCGTAGTAAGGTGTGCTGAAGCTCATATCAACAGATGCACCTCACTCTGCCACACGGCAGTGGTGACTTTATGTTTGCATAGCAAACATGGAGGTAAATACCCCTACTTCAGGGTTTTTTTCACTCAAAAATGGAAAATTGGGGTACGTAACCTTTCAGATGACCTAATGTTTCTTGCGTAAGAAAATTAAGTTATTGTATATAGGAAATTCCTGTTGTGCAGTTTTCTGTGAAAGAGATGACTTTGTTGTTTCTTGCATTGAGAAAGTTGGTCAGAAATCGCCTGAAAATTGTTTTAGGCTCAACGTGAAATGTAATTGGACGGCCGATGGCACGCCGCACCGACATATCTCGCCCGATGATGCAACTTTGTCGAGATGAAAAGTCAAGGAAGAGAGGAAGAAAACTTATCACATCTCATTGTTGAAGAATGGTGAAGCTAAGTTAAGATGTAAAGCCCAAGCAGGACATTCTCCTCTGCTCACGCCACAGCATGTGCACACTCACTCCCACACCTTCATCATGCTCTCTCAACCCGTACTTTCCCAGCCTTCCACCTCCATTCGCACCCATACACTCATATATTACCTCTCCACCACCCCACCTTTCACTCGAGTCTGTCCATCGTCACAACCCACTCATATACACACACAAACCACCACGCCTGGCCTATTTGTAAATTTATTTATTCATCTTTTTGTTTATTTGTTTGCATGCTCGACCACCACCACCACTACCATCAAAGCTAAAAGATCAGTGTTATCAGCTCATCTCTGAGTCACATTTTGCCCTTCCTCTTCCCTCCCACCATTGTTTCTTTGTCAGTGGGTTTTTTTTCATTCTTCCTTCCCCTCACGCCACTTTTCTTCACTACTTCCTCCTCCTGCCCCCCTCCACACCTATACTCGTCCTCTATTACTTTTCTCTTGTTTCCTCTCCCTTCATTCCTCATTCCCTCATCATTTCCTCTTTCACCTTTCTTTTCACATTCTCTCTTTTCGTTCGTCATTCCTACTGTTCCTTCCTCCTTCGATATTTCCTCTCCTCCTAAGCCACTTCTTCCTGACACTTTATCTTTCCTTTTTTATTCCTTTTTTTTCTCCACATTTTTTCTTTTTTTCTTTTCCTCGCCTTTCCTACCCTCTTCATTTCCTCTTCCTTGCCCTCTCACCACATGACTCCCTCCTCTCGCATCACCTCTTTTTATCGTCCATCACCTATTTTATTTGCCTTCTGTAATCTTTTCGGACTCTTAGGACATTAAGGTCTCCTACGGGTGGATGTCGCGCTTTTGGGAGCTCGTGACGGTATATCAGTAACACGCCATAGGCAGGAGGTCCCTCAGTAATCGTTGTTCAGAGTGAAGGGAAATAATGGCATGTTGTCGGAACGTGAGGGCACAGCTTGCGGGTCTTTAGGGCCCGAAAGACTGTCACGTTTATTATTATTTGTTACGTGTTCAAAGGAGTAGAAACCTGAGGGTGGGAGAAGAGTGGAAAGTCTGGGCAAGGAGAGTCGAGACGAAAGTCAATATTAGGGGAGCCAGAAGGTCTTGGCTTGGGTTTACTCCCCCTATTTAGACAAGTGATATTTAGCGTTCTATAAAAACCCTTGGCACCTAAGGATTTGATTGTTTGTCAGAGGATTAAATGTTGATACGAAGGGTTCACGGTAGGGGCTCTCATGCCAGAAGGAGGGGGAAGGGGAAGGGGAAGGGGCCAGAAGAAGAGGAGAGGGGTCGAAGGAAAAAGAGGAGAAAAGAGAGGGAAGAATAAGGTTGAAATGTAGTATGAAGAGTTCAAAGAATAAGTGACAAAAAGGAGAAAGGAGAGCGCAGAAGACTAAAATAAGATAGGCAGAAGAGAGCTGATGCTCCTTTCCTGCAAATTATTATCAGTGTTGGTTAGGCTGTCATGCTAAAACCTGTTCCCCTCAAGATGAACAAAGCAGGGAGGTGAGTGGATGTATCATTCACTTGCACTAATTGGTGTTTCTCCTTCTGTAGGTACGTTGTTTGGGGTTGAAGCGCCAAGTTGCTGGCACCAAGAAGGCGATGAGCTGCTTTTTCGCCTGTGGAAGGTTGAGTTTATGTGTGTTTATGTCTCTCTCTCTCTCTCTCTCTCCTCCTCTCTCTCCTCTCCTCTCTCTCTCTCTCTCTCCTTCCTCTCTCTCTCTCTCTCCCCTCTCTCCTCTCTCTTCTCTCTCTCTCTCTCTCTCTCTCTCTCTCTCTCTTCTCTTTTCTCTCCTCTCTCTCTCTCTCTCTCTCCCCTCTCTCTCTTCTCTCTCTCTCTCTCTCTCTCTCTCTCCTCTCTCTCCTCTCTCTCTCTCTCTCTCTCTCTCTCTCCTCTCTTCTCTCTCTCTCTCTCTCTCCTCTCTCTCTCTCTCTCCCTCCTCTCTCTCTCTCTCTCTCTCTCTCTCTCTCTCTCTCTCCTCTCTCTCTCTCCTCTCTCCTCCTCTCCTCTCTCCTCTCTCTCTCTCTCCCTCTCTCTCTCCCCTCTTCCTCTCTCTCTCTCTCTCTCTCTCTCTCTCTCTCTCTCTCCTCTCCTCTCTCTCTCTCTCTCTCTCTCTCTTCTCTCTCTCTCTCTCTCTCTCTCTCTCTCTCTCTCTCTCTCTCCTCTCTCTCTCTCTCTCTCTCTCTCTCTCTCTCGATTGTGTCTTATTCATGTGCATTATTTTTGCTGTGCGATTTTTTTTAGTTACGATTACATTAGTGTTATTAAAAAGCGTTGCTCTTGTATGAGAGAGAGAGAGAGAGAGAGAGAGAGAGAGAGAGAGAGAGAGAGAGAGAGAGAGAGAGAGAGAGAGTGCTTATGTGTATGGGGGGGGTGACAAATTTACTGTTTCTTAGCTTAGTGAAAACCTTGTACCCAACCGTAAAGGCTAATATGGGTTAATAATTATTCTACTGTTTGGATCCTTCGTGATGGCCATGAAGATTCTGTCATAAACGAGTGGATTCTGGGTGCTTTCTGGTTGCCCTCCCACAGTGTACCTTCGCCAGTACAGACGGGGAAAGAGGAGTCTTGTAAACGTAATGCCACGCTTTGGTCCCTTTGGCAATCTTTAGTAAAATTGTCTAAAATCACCAATACGTCGCTATGACACCTTACCTTTGTTTGAAACTTAGATCAAGTGAGCCACCGGCCCACCGGTGGGTGGTATCGACCTTCAAGAGGTGCCACGATAAACACAAGTGTCCACGCCAACACGAGCTGTGGTCCGCAACCAGTGTGCCTTCAGAATGATAAGCGTAATACACCCACGAGTCTTCACGTCAAAAAAGTAAAACTCAAATAAATGCAGTGCTGAGTAATATACGGACGGGAGGGAGGAGGGGAAGGATGGAGGGATGAGTCATTGTTTGTTTCCTGTGAAAACATTCATTAGTGTGCAGTATAGGGATACCTGTTGCTGCCAGTCCATTTCCACCACCCTCACTCACCTCCCATGTTACTAGTTGTACCCCTTAATTAATATCACTTACCACGGTGTCTGCCTCATATCATTGTAGTGTTGAATTTTACACAAATTTCTGTGTGTGTGTGTGTATGTGTGTGTGTGTGTGTGTGTGTGTGTGTGTGTGTGTGTGTGTGTGTGTGTGTGTGTGAATCTTTTAGATATCACACCTGATACGCAGAAAATAAGCATTGATACCTTAGAATTTTTTTTGTATGTTGGAGCCTATAGCGCCTGTAGGCTATTCTTTTTTTCCTTGAGGGCTCAAGTGGTTGGCCCTGCACATTCTGGAGGGCTGTGATGGTTGGCCATCGCCCGTGGTGGCGCAGAGTGGATTTGTATATAGTGACACCTGTGGTAGTTTTCTGTGATGGTTTGACCTGAGGCTCATGCTGCCACCTGGTGCTCTCCGCTGCACTTGTAATCGCAGTCGAAGGTGAGGTTGATGCAGCATGTGGGTATCTTCGGCCACTCGACGATGGAAGAAACAGTTGCTCCTGGCGGGACTTGAACTCGGGACTTTGTCGTCACAACTACCAGGTTCTAATCCTCCGGCCACCACGTTAAAGATGGTCGAAATAGTTTCCCCTGGCAGGATTCGAACTCGGGACATCGAGCTCACTACTCCGCTAACCTACTCGGCCGCCGCCTCCCCCAATATGAATTGATGTTCCTCGTTACTGCATGAGGTGCAGGACTTTTTGGTACATCAGTGTATGCAGACGATGCCATTAAAGGCTGCCGCATCGCTTCCTGTGGTAGTTTCCTTTGCATTTTTTTCCCTGTTTTGAAGTCTTATTACTGAATCGCGTTTTTTTCTTTTGCTGTGTCGTCAACGGTTTTTGCCATTTATTCAAACTCCTTTGCATTTTTTCCGTTTTGCAGTCTTATTACTGAATCGCGTTTGTTGTTTTTTGGCTGTCTTCAACGGCATTTTGCTATTTATTCAAACATCGCAGTCTTTCATATACTTGATTTATTGTAGCACTGTTGAACATACTTTTTTTCATGTCAGCCATGAAATTAAGATTTTTTATGATTGTTATTAAAAAGAACAATTTCTTGGCATGTTTCGTGTGTTGTGAAGCGAATACACTTTTTCTATCGACGTTATGACAATTTGTAAATAGATAATTGTTAGTATTCACACACGGGTTGCCTTATGTCATTGCCGCGCCCATGCAAGAAGATGAATCAGGATAGGTACTCCCCGTTCAACACTTCTTTAAGACCATTACTTATATTCACTCTTTGAGGTAATAGTGATATCGCACTTGTTGACTTTAAGGTTATACCAATAAATCGAACAAGTTATAGAGCCTGTTTTCTTACAAAAGATTCAGATTGGGAGAGTGCTACAAGAAGCCATTGACGCTGTTAGTTGTTTGTTAGCTTCCACGCAAATGGCGGTCAGTCTGGTTGCCGCATAAATGTAAAAAAGTAACGAAAACTATTGTATGTAATATTGCTAACATGAATGGAATGACTTGAGTTGTAAATGAAAAGTAGGTACTGAAAATCCACTTCAGTACTTACTGCCAGGCGATTACGTCCATGAAGTCATATATTTACTTATTTCATCGCCTCTTACCCATTCCGCTGACGCTCCTACCTCCGCAGCTTCTAGATCACGTCCTCTCCAACCTTAGCAACACCATCTATACCTCCAGAAATTTAACGCCAATGATTCTTTATTTTTCCAAACCAATGTATTGACTATTGGCTTTGTTTCATCACCTGTTGTAAACGCCAACAGATACCTATAAGCGCCTGAATTTTAATGGACCCTACCCATAACTACGTCACGGTTTGTTTACATCGGTGCATTGTGGGGACAAGGCGGGGTCGCCGCGGGTGGACCTACGAAGGGAAAACTACGGCGATGGAAGAATTTTGAGTTATTTTGCGCAAAATTGATATTCCAGGTGCTATATTACTGTGCTCTGTTCTCGCTAACAACACTATAGAGAAGACCTGAGGTAATGGCTGATGTGCAGAGGCTTCTAAACCAAGAAAACAGAGTCATAACAGAGCCTCGTCAAAAGGTAAGCAACTGGTAGGTACGTAATGTGTTCCTACCACTTGCTTAATTCTTAATGAGACTCTGCTGTGACTGTTTTCCTGGTTTAGAAGCCTTCGCACATCAACCATCACCTCAGGTCTTCTCTATGTTGTCAGCGAGCACGGAAATATAGCACCTGGAATATCAATTTCGCCCAAAACAACTCGAATTTTTTTCATCGTCGTAGTCTTCGCTTTATAGGTTGTACATATTCATGGTTATGATATTATTAAAATATCTTATTAATTGAGTTCCTTTTGTTGTCTTTCCTCATAATATGTAAGTAGTGGTACATCATGGTTTAAGTGTTACTTGACGAGCCAATGAATACTCTTGAGTCTATATCAATATCACCAATCTTTGCTTTGATTTATCTTATTACTCCATCCATAAACAAGTTGCATAACCACGGTGACATTACCCATCCTTGCCTCATGGTACCTGGTACTCTTGTCTACTGATATTTTTATCCCTACACAAAACGGGAAAACTCGCCGACGGTAATGGTTAAGTTAGATTTTGCTTTGATTTATCTTAGTACTCCATCCATAAACAAGTTGCATAACCACGGTGACATTACCCATCCTTGCCTCATGGTATCTGGTACTGTCGTCTACCGATATTTTTATCCCTACACAAATCGGGAAAACTCGCCGACGGTAATGGTTAGGTTAGATTTTGCTTTGATTTATCTTATTACTCCATCCATAAACTGGTTGCATAACCACGGTGACATTAACCATCCTTGCCTCATGGTACCTGGTACTGTCGTCTACCGATATTTTTATCCCTACACAAATCGGGAAAACTCGCCGACAGTAATGGATAGGTTAGATTTTGCTTTGATTTATCTTATTACTCCATCCATAAACAAGTTGCATAACCACGATGACATTACCCACCCCTGCCTCATGGTACCTGGTACTCTCGTCTACCGAAATTCTCATCCCTACACAAATCGGGAAAACTCGCCGACGGTAATGGTTAGGTTAGGTTACCGTTAGGTAACGTAAGGTTACCTAAGCTGTGGTAAATGTGGTATAATTCCAGGGCTGTAATTATCTAGATTGGCAATGTTGTTACCAAGTTGACTTATATTTAGCTTCATTGAGTCATCATGTACTCCACAGTGATGAGGCAAACTGTATGGGGAAATCATAATTGGAAGAGTACAAAAAATCACAAATGGCAAGGTTAGTGAGGAGCAAGGCAGATTTAGAACTGGGAAAGGTTGTGTAGATCAGATCTTAGATATGTGAATGATAATTAAGACAATGTTAGCAAAATACAAGAAGATGTATGCTGCATTCATGGTTTTAGAGAAAGCATAGATAAATATCCAGATGAACACCGAACTCACTTTGGTGGACGTTAACCATCCTTGCCTCATGATACCTGGTACTGTCGTCTACCGATATTTTTATCCCTACACAAATCGGGAAAACTCGCCGACGGTAATGGATAGGTTAGATTTTGCTATAATTTATCTTATTACTCCATCCATAAACAAGTTGCATAACCACGGTGACATTACCCACCCTTGCCTCATGGTACCTGGTACTCTCGTCTACCGAAATTCTCATCCCTACACAAATCGGGAAAACTCGCCGACGGTAATGGTTAGGTTAGGTTACCGTTAGGTAACGTAAGGTTACCTAAGCTGTGGTAAATGTGGTATAATTCCAGGGCTGTAATTATCTAGATTGGCAATGTTGTTACCAGGTTGACTTATATTTAGCTTCATTGAGTCATCATGTACTCCACAGTGATGAGGCAAACTGTATGGGGAAATCATAATTGGAAGAGTACAAAAAATCACAAATGGCAAGGTTAGTGAGGAGCAAGGCAGATTTAGAACTGGGAAAGGTTGTGTAGATCAGATCTTAGATATGCGAATGATAATTAAGACAATGTTAGCAAAATACAAGAAGATGTATGCTGCATTCATGGTTTTAGAGAAAGCATAGATAAATATCCAGATGAACACCGAACTCATTTTGGTGGACGAAACTAATTTTTTCTGGTGTGTTTTTATGTGTTTTGAATGAATCTGCTAACCGTTTCTGTCGCTTTTTCTGCTGTTTTTTTTTTTTTTTGGCAAAAATGAATTAAAAAAATTGAACCTAAATCTAACCCATACCTAACCTAACCTTTACCTAACAAAAAAAAAAAAAAAAAAAAAAAAAAAAAAAAATTGCGACAGAAACGGTTAGCAGATTCATTCAAAACATATAATAACACACCAGAAAAAAATAGTTTCGTCCACCAAAGTGAGTTCGGTGTTCTGGACTAATACCAAAGCATATGACAGAGTAGACTGGGAGGGAATGTGGGATGTATTGAAGGGTTAAAGAGTGTGTATGGAGTGGAGTATGTATGTATAACTAATACGCTTTTACCTGTGATTATGAATACCTAACCTAACTGACCTTTACCTAACCTAACGGTAACCTAACCTATCTAACCATTACCGTCGGCGAGTTTTCCCGCTTTGTGTAGGGACCAGCATTTCGGTAGACGAGAGTACCAGGTACCATGAGGCAAGGATGGGTATGTCGCCGTGGTTATGCAACTTGTTTATGGATGGAGTAATAAGATAAATCAAAGCAAAATCTAACCTAACCATTACCGTCGGCGAGTTTTCCCGATTTGTGTAAGGATAAAAATATCGGTAGACGACAGTACCAGGTACCATGAGGCAAGGATGGGTAATGTCACCGTGGTTATGCAACTTGTTTATGGATGGAGTAATAAGATAAATCAAAGCAAAATCTAACCTAACCATTACCGTCGGCGAGTTTTCTCGATTTGTGTAGGGATAAAAATATCGGTAGACGAGAGTACCAGGTACCATGAGGCAAGGATGGGTAATGTCACCGTGGTTATGCAACTTGTTTATGGATGGAGTACTAAGATAAATCACAGCAAAATCTAACCTAACCATTACCGTTGGCGAGTTTTCCCGATTTGTGTAGGGATAAAAATATCGGTAGACGACAGTACCAGGTACCATGAGGCAAGGACGGGTAATGTCACCGTGGTTATGCAACTTGTTTATGGATGGAGTAATAAGATAAATCAAAGCAAAGATTGGTGATGTTGGTATAGAGTCAAGAGTATTCATTGGCTCGTCAAGTAACACTTAAACCATGATGTACCACTACTTATTATGAGGAAAGACAACAAAAGGAACTCAATTAATAAGGTATTTTAATACTATCATAACCATGAATATGTACAACCTACAAAGAGAAGACTACGACGATGAAAAAATTTCGAGCTGTTTTGGGCGAAATTGATATTCCAGGGGCTATATTTCCGTGCTCGCTGACAACATAGAGAAGACCTGAGGTGATGGTTGATGTGCAAAGGCTTCTAAACCAGGAAAACAGTCACAGCAGAGTCTCATTAAGAAGTAAGCAAGTGGTAGGGACACATTACGTACCTACCAGTTGCTTACCTTTTGACGAGGCTCTGTTATGACTCTGTTTTCTTGGTTTAGAAGCCTCTGCACATCAGCCATTACCTCAGGTCTTCTCTATAGTGTTGTCAGCGAGAACAGAGCACAGTAATATAGCACCTGGAATATCAATTTTGCGCAAAATAACTCAAAATTCTTCCATCGCCGTAGTTTTCCCTTCGTAGGTCCACCCGCGGCGACCCCGCCTTATCCCCACAATGCACCGATGTAAACAAACCGTGACGTAGTTATGTCTGGGGCCCATTCAACCTCAAAACCTGGGGCAAGGGAGTAACTAAGCAATTTTCAAAACGCCAATTTTCAAAGCTAATTTGACATTGATAGCAATGATAATTATGTAAGATAATAATAAAGACATGTTCATATGAATAGAATTCGTGCTTACACGTGCATAATGAAGCTGTCTTTCCCATATTATAAGATATAACCTTCAGTACCTAAATGTTTATTCTACTATGATTACAAACAAATAGGACGTGAGACTGAATTTTAGGTGCGTCGCGTTGACTTGAAAAATTATAACATCGAAGGCCCTTTGTCATACTGTTCATATTTACCTGCAGAAAAAAAACATTTAGGTACTGAAGGCTATATCTTATAATATGGGAAAGACAGCTTCACTATGCCCATGTAAGCACGAATTATATTCATATGAACATGGCTTTATGATTATCTTACATTATCATTGAAATCAATGTCAAATTATCTTTGCAAATTGACGTTGAAAATATCTTAGTTACCGCTTTGCCCTGTTTTGAGGATGAATTGAAAATTCTGGTGCTGATAGATATATATCGGTGTTTACAATGGGTGATTGAACCAAGCCAATTGGGACTCTGGGAGAGATGCAGCGTTGTTTTAGAAACGAAAGTTTCACCATTCTCATCCACGTTCTCTCTTACTCCATCTCAGCTGAAACCTGTGCAGTGACTTAACTGGAATCTACGAGTGTGTAATCACTTGGCCTTGATGCCAGGATATCTATCTTACAGTTCAGTGTTAGTACAGCCGAAACTGATCAGTGACCAAAATCTGACCATGTATGTATTTGTGTACTTTTTTAGTATTTGAAAGCAACAAATGATTTTGTAGGGATGAGGTGTAGTGATGGCAATGTGGGCGAGACGAAGTGATAAGGCTGTAAGTGTGGGGCATGGTGGTGGGATTGTTTATAGTATGAGAGTTAAGTGCGTTGCTTGGGGCTTGGCACGCCTTGTGAGAAGGAAGAAGAATGGCTTACCAGGGACGAGGGACTGACTGAAGGTGGACGATGGTTGGAGTGGTATAAGAGGGAAGAGTGGAGGGGAGGCTAGGCTGTTAAGCATCAAAACTTGTTACACGTTCCTGAAGGAGAAAAAAATTACGAGTAGATGAAACCTGGACCCTGGTGAACATTCACCGCTGCTTGAAACACAGTGAACCGAAACGCTTTCCCGGAAAGAAATGATTATTTTTTTTGTATGAGAGAGAGAGAGAGAGAGAGAGAGAGAGAGAGAGAGAGAGAGAGAGAGAGAGAGAGAGAGAGAGAGAGAGAGAGAGAGAGAGAGAGATAATCATAATGTATAACGTGTGAATAAACTTTCTCACGAATGTTTATATCATACCCTCAAAACATTAAGCATTGTAATGATGAAGAATGATGAAGTCTGCTCGCCACACTGGGACATCCATTACTTATGTGCATATGTTCAGAAGAAGCAGTGGGTGGGGATGAGAGGCACGGTGACTGCCTCCATCTCTCGCGGATTTGTGGCCCAGCTCGGTGGCCGGTCAGAGAGTACGTGTGATGCACGAAGCAGCGGGCTGACCCAACACGGGTCGCTCGGTCATCAGGGGTGCACAACAAAAAGTAGCCGTGAGAAAGCAGAGTTCTTGCTGCATGACAGTCATTTTGCACACCATGATTTCAAAAACTATGACCCGTTTAAAGATACGTGTCAGTTCACATACCAATAGGCAAGCTTGATACCGGCATAGATTTAGTTTTCTTTGTGTTTCTGAGCTATTTTTATTCAATCAAAACTAAATACAACACTGAATACATGTTATCCTACTCCGAGTTAGTAACGAATCCCCCACAACGCACAATTGTACACCTTCCTCCGTTTACTCTTAGTCGGAGGGGAAGCCACACTCCGCTGCACGCAATAAGGGTATCATATCAAAGCTTGGTAACCAGCTCTGCTTCACCGACATAAGCTGAGCTCCTGCAGGCGAGGTCATCTTACAGACGCAACTGACATAACCCAGGATAACTATTGCATGCTGTGAATTGCAGCTGGGCTGCTGAGCCTCGGCGTAGATACATACATCAAAGGGCGTGCTTTTCAGTGAGAGTTAAGGAATTTAGGTACGCCAGATTTCAAAAGTATAAAACCGACATGTAATTGCAACCCCTGGGTGAAGTGACCAGGGCTCGGGTGAAGTGTGTAGTGCTTTCATATCCGAGGCACAGGGTCTTCTTGCCCTCAATTCAAATATGCAGAAAACTGTCTACGGAATGGGCTGACTTTCATGTAAGCATGTAAGGCAAGGCAGGGACGATGTCTCTTTCATTTTTAATTCGTTTGTATAATAATTGACGGATGTGTTACAACTAAATTTTGGGTTGAAAAGTTGTCTGCTGAAGTTTTTTCTCAGGATACGTCATCACGAAGAGGCGGGGAGGAGACGCCCTTGGGGTGGACGACAGTGGAATTTCCTTTTTTTTTTTATTAAGGTGAATTATGAGACGAGGAACGAGTGCGTGGAGGGAGAGGAAGTAAGTGGAGTGCAGTAGAGGGTACAGGGGGAGATGGAAGGGAGGGATGTGGATATGGGGGAGCATAACGTCATTTTCTTGGTAGTTTTTTCGTTGCTAAGCCAGGCTCCGCTCCGCCGCAGGGACCACGTCGAGACAATTAAGCCTCGGGTAATGGGATAGGATCATAAATCTTGAGCGGCGTGCCATGCTTGTCGACACCTGAGCCTAGGTGGGCGGCTTATCGTCTCTGCCTCACTCTCCTGACCTCGTGTGTGTTGGGGATGAAGGGGATCTGTTGGTGTGTGTGTGGGTATGAATGAAAATTTCGTCAAGTATATTTTTTTCTACTTCGTCGGAGAAGTGAAGTGGGAGGGGGATGATGGGGAGGAGAAGCAGGACGTGATAGGTTCTCAGAAGCCATTTCCCTCCCGTAGTGTGCCTTCCGATGGTGCTGATCTGCCATTTATCATACATGGAAAAGTAGGAAAAATGTACACATACATGATTATGTTAGTCTCTCGTTAGTCTGTTGGTAGAGACTTGACGTGGTCTTAGTTAAAGCGTAGGAGATGTAGCGAGTAGTGAGATAACGAGAAGCGAGATGTAGGTGTGTGGTAAACCTAGATATTTAATTAATACAGAGAAGGTAAGTAGTGACCATGTTGGTGCTTCAGAAAGCAGGATTGTCGAAGAATGCAATGTTTTGTTGAGGAGGTTAATGTTTTGTGGAAGGTTAAAGGCGGGAATAATAGAAGTGTGGGAAGGTTTCTTTTATATTCACCACCTCCCCTTCCTCTTACTTTGTTTTTGAGACTGGTAACCTTTAGGCTGAGGGCTCCAATACATTCAGAGAAAAAAAATCATCATTAACAACTTTGATACAATCCCGTCTAAGGAGGACGAAACAAAATGCGACTGTCGGTTTCAGTTTACTAATTCAGGGAATGAAGGAAACAATATTCTTGGTAACTTTTATTAATAGGATGAGCACAATATTAGCGTGAGAACAGCAGCAGGTTTTGTGCAGTTCGACCGTCTTGTACGAGGCATGCACGTCGTTCTCCGTATTTATTTATTATTTTTGTTTTGTTTTTACATCACAAAGGACTGGCCAAGGGCAAAACAAAAAGAGGCAACAAAAAGCCCGCTTAGTTACCACTGCCAGTCCCTATAAAGAAGGCAGTAAGAGAATATAGAAATGGGGGTGGGCCAATTTAGTTACTCAAGATTGCGTTACTGTGAATACCGAGGAGCACTCATGTGTCTGGGACGGGAAGCTGGGGTTTGCGTGACGGAGACAAGTATAAAAAAAAAAAAAAAAAAAAAAAAAAAAAAGGGATCTTGTGGCATTTCCTGGGGCGGAGCGTCACCCGAGGTGCTTCACCATAACATGAAGGAAAGAAGCAAGTAAATTCGTCGTGGTCTCAGAACCCTTCTTCCCCCTTCCCCCTTCATCACCTATCCCTTGCTTTCCACCTGGCTCCATCTTTACCCATGAGATAGGAGTGAAATTACCTTATAAATTTGAAGAATGGAGAGCTTCAGTGCCATTAATAATTTTTGGGTTCATAGACCTTTCAGTGATTTTATTGGTTAGTTCTAAGAAACTGTAAGAAACTTATTACTGTTGCCTCCGTGGTGTAGTGGCTGGCGCGCCTAGCTACGAATCTGCGGGCCCTGGTTCGAATCCGGGCCAGGGCAATTCAGCAACCAGCCCATGCAGCTGTTCATCCTCCCTTTCCGGGTTGATAAATGGGTACCTGGGGAAACCTGGGGAAGATAACTGTGGTAACCAGCATGTCACACTAGCCCGTGGTAACGGGTTCTCACCCTCCACAGGCTCAAGGGCTAATGCGACGGAGATGAGCACCGAGGCCACGCGCACCATAGCGTATGCCCCAATTTTTTACCTTTGCCTGACTATGAAAACAACTACAAAACCATAGAAATAAAGAGAAAACCTTAGGTTTTGTGTGTGTCATATACGTCATATAGTAAAGCAAGGCAGCTGTCGTGAAGCATTGCTTCAAACTTCTCAATTAATTGCTTCTCCTTGTCACTTAGATTCGCCGTGTGCGTAAACGTTGAGGCATCGTGCAGCGACAGAAGTAAGAAAAGTGATGGTGTGTTTATTGCAGATGGAGAAAGGCTACGGCTGCCGTCTGTCTAATGGTGCCAAAAGATAAAGTTTTGCCATTGCATCATAGACTTGAAGAATATGTTGCAGAATGTGGCGTCAAGTGACGATGAGCATGGGCGGCCGTCCTTTTGACAGGGACGAAAAGAATGATCTCCAGGACATGTGCCAGAAACTTTCATCTAATCCACACTAATGAATCTGGACAACCTCAGAACTTTACATGAAATTAAATGATGTGAAGCCAGAAGCTTTAAGATAGATTACAAAAATAATGCGAGGAAAGGGGGTTGCGGGAAGGCAGCGTAGCGCGTGGTAATGGTCACAGACCACAACTTGCCCCTTTCCGTAGGAAGGGAGGAGAAGCAATTACATTCCGCTGAGTCACTCCCAAACTCCACGTGCTGCCGACCGGAAGACGTAGCGATGATGCTGCACGACGCCATACGGAGTTCACCATCGCCGAAGTTTAGTGGTGACTTTTAACACCGAGCTTGTGTTGTGCTGGTATTACGCCGGTACGTTAATGGTGTGGGTGGCGGCAGGGTCATATATATGCCCCTGGGTGGCGGTTGGTTGACAGCCGGACCTGGTGGCACTGTGAAGGACATGATTGCCAGAAATACCGGGGGAGTCTGTTAAGGGGAGGTGCGTGAAGAAGAATTTGCTAGTCCTCTTAATGTCCTCCGTCAATTTCTCATTCCAGAAATTTAACTAACCGTCTTCGATATGGAATGGTATTGTACCAGAAAAAAATATTTTGGGCAGTACTAGAAATCACATTTTGTTTGAAATGTTTAGTATACAGAATGAGCACATTTATTTTCGTCATTCATTTTCAAGCTTCATATATATATATATATTATATATATATATATATATATATATATAAAAGATACTGATTTAATACACATATAGAAACTCGGAATCCCTGGATCTCCAACACACGTAGGCGGATGTCAGTTATGTTATTTATTTACTATTTTACAATGAAAAGTATGCCTTAATATAATTTCTGACTCCGGCTGCTTCTGTATCAATACATTATAAACGCATTACATGGCGGTAGTGCTCTGTCAACGCGTTTCATTAAAAATTAAAGAAGATTTGGATGATTTTCCATCAATATTGAGTGTATGAAATTGAAGTAAACACCTTCCATGTAATGAATTATCAGATACTGTTTATACAAAACGATAATAATTGGTAAGTACTGTATAAAAGAACTGTAGACTGTTTTTATTGTCTCGGATAAATGCTTCAAAAACATGCCACTATAGGGCTACTTCAATCAATCACCCCACTAAAGCTGTCCCGTAAGTGGAGACTGTCCTTTTTTTTAGTAAATATTGGACCGAGAAATTATTCCTGTCCGATTACTTTCTCT
Source organism: Chionoecetes opilio (assembly GCA_016584305.1). Taxonomy (NCBI): domain Eukaryota; kingdom Metazoa; phylum Arthropoda; class Malacostraca; order Decapoda; family Majidae; genus Chionoecetes; species Chionoecetes opilio. The sequence goes on along the minus strand of JACEEZ010018428.1, from coordinate 95,456 downwards.
TGGTTCCGTTCACTCTCCCTTTCTTTATCCGCCCATTCGTATGTCCCCACTTGCCTTCCCTACATTTCCAATACCTTTCTCCTTCACTTCGTAAAGGCCTTACTTCTCTACATAACATTTTCCTTCATCGTGCTGCCACCTTCGTATCCGTCTCCCTCCCCTCCACCACGGTGAAGGAGGCAAGAAGAGAGGGACTGGAGTGTTACAGAACTGGGGAGGGTTATGGAGACGTCGCCCACCACCTGGCCTCCCTCCCCTCCTCTTCCTCCTCCACACGCACGTTAGGACATCCCCCATTAGCTCTCCCTCCATCCATCTCCCCCTCTTTCCCTCCTCCCCGGTCAACGGTTATCCAGCAGCTGCTGCCGCCCTGTACTGGCTGGTGGTTTTCTGAGGGAGGGAGGACCTGTGCTCCTTCCCTTCCTCCCATCCCCCAAGCCTCTTCCCTTCTTTTCT
>JACEEZ010018428.1:75000-90000 GCA_016584305.1 Chionoecetes opilio | reverse complement strand
GAAGGCTTGTGGTCGTTGGTTTTAGCTGGCCATCATAAACCTTGTGATACCCTTTCTGAAGGGGGGGTCAGCAGATCCTGATGGGGAAGAGAAGCCTGACCCCAGATTCGTGCTTGCACATGTGTCCTCATGATGTGCTGCTTCAAGGCACCCATTGTAGGTGGCGCTTGTCATTTTCTGCCGTGTAACTTGCAGAATAGGTTTTCAGCGTAGATCAGGAATGCTTGAGATCTGAATGCCTTTCAGACAGTATGCCTCGATACAAACCTGGCCAAGGTTTGCAGGACATTCTCGTTTCACACCTGTGTCATCACTTTAGCATGGATAAAAGCCCTAATGATTCATCGTCAGCATCTAGGACAGCTTGAACCAGGTCAGTTTGCCTATTCGTGCAAAGCGACCAGTTTTGTCGGCCCCAGAGAATGCGTGCAATGCTGGCAAAGCTTTTCCCTTCGCTGTTCCAGACGTCCATATTGGCTTGATGTGAAGCGTCCCTGAAGTCATGGAGATTGGAGGTTGTTCTTTGGCAGCACATCATAATTCGCTATGAAGGACAAGAACATGGGTATCAGGAGAGAAGAACGTCATTCCCACATTCCTTGAGGAGTGGGCAGTTGCAGCGACTCCCAGGCTTATCATCAGGTGTCTGCTTCCTCGTGGTTGGTTGTGAGGGAAGTGACCGACATCCTTGTTGCTCTTTGGTGGCCTGCGGCAGATATGATGATCAGCTGGGACGAATCTTTGTTGTAGTCCCGTGTTTTCTGAGCCAGATACTCTGTGAGATCGGGCCCTTTTTCTGGTCATGTGACAAGAAGTGACTCATCATGATGGGGTTTGATTCTGGTCTCATCTTGTACTTGATACTGTACTGGGTCCCTCCCCGGTCATTCAGGTCTTGTCAGGGCATTCAGATCTCAAGCATTCCTGATCTACGCGGACTATTCTGCAAGTACATGGCAGAAAGTGACAAGCTGCCTCCTACAAATGGGTGCCTTGAAGCAAGCACATCATGAGGACCACATGGTGCAAGCACGAATCTGGGTCAGGCTTCCCCTTCCCCATCAGGATCTGTGGACCCGCTTCAGAATGGGATCACAAGGGTGATGATGGCCAGCTAAAAAACCCAAAGACCACAAGCCTTCCCCAGCATCCAAGGCCATTCTGGAGATGGTGAGATGTCATTGCAAAAAAAGACTGCTCGTCCCCAGCGCGGGTCGTGCAAGTCCAAGGCCTTACCTTGCACAGATATGTGTTTGTGCAGGCACAGTGTGAAAATGAAAGATGATGCTGTGTACAACTACTGTGATTCTGATGATGAGATTGAGTGACAATTAATTAAATATGTACTATTACTGTGCCGAGAATACTTTTGAAAAATTTTCTTATTTAAAGCCGTATTCGTAGTTTACATACCTCATTGTACGTGGTCATTGTTCACTTTTTGTCTTGTCCTAATTAAATCAATATGTCATGCCCAGCTCTGTTGTGATTGCAATAGTAGTACTGTATGATTACTCTAAATACTTTCCATGGCAGCTACAAGACCAAGTGAATAATTTTGAATGAGTAGAAATGGAACAAAAAACATAGCAATTACCACGGGGCAATCATGGTATGTGACTACGAATACGAGCATAAGTATAATGATTTATTGCAAAAACACTGTTCCATTATATTCTTCGCCCTTGAAAATGTATATTTAGACACCAAGATCAGATGTCTACCACCATTAGAAGCAGAGATATCGTGAACTCCATAAGAAAATGGCCGCCATTTTGAAAATCCAAGCTGGCCGCCATATTGTGATTGAAAAAAATGTAAACATTGATTTCCTGGTTCAGTAGGTCCTAAGCCTTATGAAAATGTATAGTTTTGCAAATCTCCAAAAAGCTCCAACGAAAGTACATAAGGAACTGGACTACTACAGATAACACACAAGACAATTGGAAATTAAAATAATAAGAGAGAACGAACCTGGTAATATATGCTGTTGGTGTTGGTAGAAGACTGAATAAAGTGACTTAGCTAAGGAATTCCTTAACTAAGTCACTACATGTATCTCTCAATCCTATTATTTTCTTCCTGGCCATGGACCTTCCTTTATCATACGCCCCTAAGATCAAACAACTTTCCTCCCTTACAATGCCTCCCTCTCTTGTCTCATATGCCATGCTTACATGCTTCCACATAATAAAACCAAGATACTTCCTTCGGACATTCAACTCTTACTCTGTATACACTTATATCAGTGTATCTGTATCTATATCTACCCTTCACTTTTACTCCAGTGAAAAAGTTTAATTGCAAAGTTCCAGTACTCCAGTTTTCTATAGCACGCAGAAACTGTAAACGCTGAGCAGCTGATAAGGGTGGCGCCTTGTCGTACTCCATCTTGGTGTTGTTATGGTTACCCGCATAGCCAACCTCAGACCTCGTGCAATCTTTTCTTACCACTTCTTACTGAAAACAGCATTTCCAATGCAAGTAGTAGTTTATTTTTAAGTTATAAAAAACAAGAAATTATATTGGGAATGACAGAAGTGAATTTCTTTCTTTTAAATAATATTATCAATATATTTATTGCACAGGTTTGTACACCTCACAAGACTCCCAAGCTCACGGGCTACTTCGGGTGTTTCGAGATGACCTACAATACCAATACCAATAATACAAACCAAACAACACACTCCCGAACTATTGTTCCGATCACGATCGTCTTCGTGATTGGGTTTCACTTACAATATGGCCGTAACCACAAATACAGATATAGTAAAAATATGCATATTTTATACTTTCATTGACCACTGTCATCTTCCTCCAGTAGACAGTTAAATAGTACATTTTCAGGGCTATGTTCAAGAACTTTGTGCGACCCGATGCATCGGAACACTGCATTCAAGAATCATGTGCACACGATGCATCGGGTTGTCGTCCTGCACTACGCTATGCTCTTATTTTCCATCATATTTCTTCCCAGACCATTACAGGTGAGTTTTTAACATAACCGAATGTAATATATGTATAATGTATACACACAAGTCATATTTAAGATCAAATTAGGTGCAGAAGGCCTTATTTGGGTGTGATAAGAGGTGAGGAGGCCGTGGCGGTCACAACCACCTGGTGGTGGTGGTGGTCGTCACCATCGTGTGATGGTGGCGACTCGCCAAGTGTACTGACATCTATTAGGCCCATTTTTTTTTCTAGATTAATGCTTTAGACAAGTGGCGAACACTAACAAAGCTAATATTTCAGTGGCAGAAATTATAAATCATGCTGCGGTAAAAAGAAAGTAGATGAGTGTAAAATAATCAAAACTGATGCTGCTTTGGACTCGCATGTGTTGGTACGCCTGCCATTCTTGCGACCCGTGGAGCAGTTGACGAGGATTCTTGAATACATGACACGTGACGCGTCAGGTTACGACGGTCGGGTAATATAATGCGTCGGGATCCGACGAGCATTCTTGCATATGTCCCTCAGTCACGTAGAACCTGCTGATGCACCTTTGACTTATGGTGCCTGATACTACATTCACTCTAACGTAGGTGAGCGATGATGAAGTCACTCAAGGTAGATTGGATGTAGGGCCACAACCCGTGAGTCAAGGGCATTGAAGTATCTTCAGTGAGGTGAAAGAAATTATGTCATTTGTCTTTCCACTGTGGCCATCAAAGCCATCTGGAATACACGTCCCCAAGCTACAATATGAGCGACCTCTTATTATGAACATTGAGTTTCTTTTTGCATAAGAGGAAACTGAGCGTTTTGAAAGAACAACAAATTTGCCTCAACTCAGAATAGGAAGGCTAGAAACATATGTAACCAGTCGTGGCGAACGTCTTTTAAAGAGGCCGTGTTGGTGCAATACGACAATATACAGTAGTGTGCAGACCAACAGTGGCTTCCTGGTGCCAACTTATATGCTTTTCCCCTCAAAAAAACTATTCTTATTAGAGGGAATTATATGTAACAAGTATTATTGAAAATCAAAGGACCCAAAATTCTTATCAACAAGATTTTCACGTATGTATGAAAACTGATGTTTTTGAATTTCAGTAAACAAATAAATTGGCCAAGATTTATCAGAGCAGCTTTTTCACGTTGTTTTTGACCACTCTTATTAGCATTTAGCATTTAGACTGGCGGAACACTGGTTTTAGGGGGAATGCCGGAGGAGTGACAATGATCATTTCCCATGCAGGTGTTATGGAGTTGCATGTACATACGTATGAACCACTTCCCCTCGGGGTCGACATGTGAGGTTATGAGGGTCAGGGAGAGCCATGTACAGACAATACAGTGGTTGAGCTTCATGTTTTAGTCTCTTAATCGAGAACATCTGTAAATAAGGCAACACTGAATTATGTAAAGTTGGCATTATATAATGGCCCATTATTTACCTTGCTCTCGAGTTCCCAGCTGGTCTCTCCCCTTCAGCAGAGAATCCTTCCTATCCCTTAGTGCTCTCTGCCGCCCCTTGGCAACACACGTCACCGTCCTTTGATACACGTGCCTCTTCTGCACCCTTCGCCCTTCGCTGCTCATTAGGAGGCATGCATACACATGAGATGTACCTTTACCTCTCCTCATCTGCACATCTCGCCTTCTCTTCACACATCTGATCCTTCTCCCCACTAGTGCTGAGTTACCGTTGAGGCAGCGGGTGGATGAGGGAGGGGGGGGGGGTTGTGTGTCCGATGACGCAGATGTGCAAAAAGTCGTCGGTGTCATGACATGGGTTGGCATACGAGTCTCATCCTTGTCTTGTCACTTGGATGACACAGTTACCCACGTCTCCCCCCCTCGTGTTCCACCATTATTGCCGGTATAGAAGCTTTACCTGTTAAGAGTTACCTGGCTTTTTATTTTCTACGTCGTCTTTGGTACCACGTCATCTATGTCGTAGTATGTTGTCCTGTGTGGTGCCTGATTCGGGAATATCATGTTTATCCTCATGTGCAGGAAGGATGCCATGGCATTGAATCTTCAATATAGTTGACGTCCAAATGAATAAGCTAATCGCCGATGATGAAGGCAGATGTGTTCAATGGCGTGTGTGGCCCTGGGTTGACGTAGAGATGTTTGTTCAGACAAACATGATGGCAAAAGGTCACTGTGCATTCCCGAACTCTGACGCAATTCTTGGAGAGGAGGAGGGAGTCCAGCAACGGCTACGGAATTTCTGTGCCCCCTAATATGGAACACTTCCTGTGTGATTAGTGATAACACTTGCGGTGCTGTACTTGATGCGCTGCACAAGAACATTCTGCCCTTCGTCGGCACTGACTGCCTGATCTGCTCAAGACGGACACAAGGATAAACCGACAGACACATAGCTGCCTCTGGCGACAGGTTTCTGCGGCCGTGTGTTGCCGTTAAGGTGAAAAAAAAAACCATCACAACGTGTACGACAGCAGGAGGAGCCCCCCTGGCCGCTCGCTCTAAATGTCAGTTATAGCTTGATGCACGGGAGGGGGAGGGAGGAAGAGAAGGAGGGTGGTGGTGGTGACCCGATGGGGTAAAGGGAAAAAAAACACTTCCTCCACTCGGTCGTAATCAAGTGTAGTGACGAGGGGAGCTGGAGGGGGAAGAGAAGCCAGAGGGGACCGTAGGGGGTGGGTGGAGGGCGAGATGGAGGGAACAACGTTGCCGGTTCTACAGAGGATGGCACGAGCCTAGAGGAACAGAAGAGAAAAGGGAAGTGTGTGGCGGGACCAAGGTTACGTGTGTGTGTGTGTGTGTGTGTGTGTGTGTGTGTGTGTGGTGTGTGTGTGTGTGTGTGTGGGTGTGTGGTGTGTGTGTGTGTGTGTGTGTGTGTGTGTGTGTGGTGTGTGTGTGTGTGTGTGTGTGTGTGTGTGTGTGTGTGTGTGTGTGGTGTGTGTGTGTGTGTGTGTGTGTGTGTGTGTGTGTGTGTGTGTGTGTGTGTTGTGTGTGGTGTGTGTGTGTGTGTGTGTGTGTGTGTGTGGTGTGTGTGTGTGTGTGTGTGTGTGTGGTGTGTGTGTGTGTGTGTGTGTGTGTGTGGTGTGTGTGTGTGTGGTGTGTGTGTGTGGTGTGTGTGTGTGTGTGTGTGTGTGTGTGTGTGTGTGTGTGTGTGTGTGTGTGTGTGTGTGTGTGTGTGTGTGTGTGTTGTGTGTGTGTGTGTGTGTGTGTGTGTGTGTGTGTGTGTGTGTGTGTGTGTGTGTGTGGTGTGTGTGTGTGTGTGTGTGTGTGTGTGTGTGTGTGGGGTTGGTGTGTGTGTGTGTGTGTGTGTGTGTGTGTGGTCGCGCGCGCGCGCGCGCGTGCGCGCTAGAGAGAGAGAGTAACGGCTGAATGGTAAGAGACAGGAAGAGAGAGGAAGGGAAGGATGTATGGAGGGAGGGAGAGGGAACCCCTGGAAGTATGAGGGAGGAGGAGGGAGAAAGAAGGGGAGGAGCATAACTTAACCAAGAAGGCAGCAATAAAGACAGCGAGGGAAGAAGGGAAGTAGAGAGAGAGGGAGAGGTAATGGAATAGCAGTTGATTAGATGGGAACAGGGAGAGAAAACAGAGCGAGATGAATGATGAGAGAAGAAAACGATGATCTACAATTCTACAGTGAGAGAGAGAGAGAGAGAGAGAGAGAGAGAGAGAGAGAGAGAGAGAGAGAGAGAGAGAGAGAGAGAGAGAGAGAGAGAGAGAATCCTTTTATTCACTGACAGTTGTGAAAAAGACTGTTCCAAGAGAACAGTCTTATTAAGGTGGGGTCACACGACAGCTTTTTTTGAGAATATATAGCCGACAATATTCTGCCAAGCCGATTTCGAGCCACTTTCTGGTCACACAGTCTATTGCTTGTGAGCGTGACCCCCAACTCAAGCTAAAATCAGCAAGACTGAAGATGAACAAAGACCTCACATTATGTGTAGCAGCGGCTATCCTAAGTTACATGCTGGAGAAGGAAAATAGTAAGAAGCGTCTTTGGAGCCGACAGTCAGTCAGGACTCAGGAGCGGTGAAGATGGTCCAGTAGACCATCCCCTAGAAAGGTAGATAGACAACAGAGAAAATAGGGAAGACCGAAAACCGTCACTGACTCACGAAATCCTCCGAAGAGTTATAAATCTCCGAAGCGTTACCAAAAATGTACAAGACTTCACAATTCGTCTAGGAATCGGTTCTTACCACTATGTAGTTGTTTATTTCAGCTTCTGTATTTTGAATTAGGGCGTGCATTAACACTGAACGTCAAATAATATTCGTTGGTGGTGGTTTCACGTTTGGGGTTTAGCCAAAACTTGGCACTACAACACGCGCACGTTCGTTTTGCCACAAACGTGGCAATATTAGCCGAGTTTGAGCCGGGTTTGTGAGAGAGAGAGAGAGAGTAACGGCTAAATGGTAAGAGACAGGAAGAGAGAGGAAGGGAAGGATGTATGGAGGGAGGGAGAGGGAACCCCTGGAAGAATGAGGGAGAGCTGCTGAATTGCTGGCTGAATATTGCCGGAAAAAGTGCTCGTGTGACCGCGCCTTTATCGCGATATGATATAAAAAAAAATAACTCATTAGAAACATGTACAATCATGATAATATAATATGTGGGTTTTCAAATTTATGAACTTATGAACATGACTAATATTAGTGGATAGTAAAAATAGTAAGGATAATATTATGAGTAACAATGATAAAGCAGTATTCACTATAAATCATTATAATTATAATTATTATCAATTGTAGTGACATAAGAGTAGTTGCTATAAGAGGAAGCTAAGATTACTCTACTTCTTGTTGTCTTTAGATCATTCACCTGTCCTAATGGCACATAATTTGGGATTTACACTAATGTTGTGGGAGTACAGGCTATTAACCCTGGAGAGGTATCGCTCTTTTTCAGGACCTTCATTGGTATGCCTATGCCACATGTGTCTGCGGCGTTTAAAAAATTCATTAAATATAACCCATTAGAGTTATGAATCTCATTTTATGCTTAAAAATAATGTAAGTATCCCTTAGTATTAGGTAGGAGGCTAATGAAACTTGAGTGATACAAAATATTTATTCCAAATTTTGTAGCAAAAATAATTGAACCTTTTTAGTGACCAATGAAAATGAATATATAAAAAATACTTCCTCTAACTCTCTAGTTTTACTCTCCTCTAGCGTTTATTAACCTTTTCCGACTTCAGCACCCCCTGTAGTCAGATCTAGAAAGTCCAGCACCCCCTAACTCTGGCTAACACCTGGTTACAGAGACTACAGTTGACTAAAGCACTAGAGTGAAAGTACACTCACTGAAAGTCAGTATAATGAGGTACATTTTTTGATCAAATAAACATAATTCTCTTGTCAAAAAGTATCCCTTCGATACTTTTGTATCCATTGCGAGGAACTCTAACATTGTACCGCCATAAGTATGCCTCCGGGCGATAATAAAATTATTATTATTATTATTATTATTATTATTATTATTATTATTATTATTATTATAACGCAGCATTTCCCAGCACCTCCTAAAATTGATTTCAGCACCCCCAGGGGATGCTAGCACCCCAGGTTAAGAAACACTGCTCTAACTTAAGGCACTTGGGCCACTGCCAGCTTCAAGATGGATGTCTGTGCCTCACTATGCTGCATTACTGGTGCCTGACACCTCATACATACAGAACTGTAAAGAAAACAAAAACACCATTTTTTTCAACCCAAAAAATTATACCCTATTTTCAAAAAATCATAGGTTACCTACATTTACTATGTTCTGGCTGAAAACCAGCATGAATGTTCCCTCACTATCTAAAAAGAGCCCCATGGCCAAAAAAAGTAAATCAGAATGTGTTTCCACACATGTGTTTCACGTCACCCCCAACCCCGCTGGGGGTGACACAACCTGAGGGGAGGCTTCTTGACAGGCTGACACAACCTCCTTTTCGTCTTCAAAGCAGTCATCAATTTCAACATCATTCTCTACTGGTCGGATTAACTAGAGAATTTATCTGGCTAACTTGTCTATAGGTGTTAAAAGCGTATCTTAAATACATAGGCTTATAGAGCAAGGAATGTAAAATTAATGGAAAAAAACTTACTTTCACAGTACCGCGGTGCCAAATGTGGGGTTAGGCAGTCCGATTCTGGGGGATGAAGACGGAGGAGCGTATTAACCTTCCTCCCTCGACCGTGGTTAGCACCACACTGACAGTGAAAGGAAAAGAAAAGCGTTTTCCGCGCAGGGGCTCGCCACATTTGCCCAAGCGATACCTTACCAGGGTTAAGGAAATGCGTTAGTTCAGCAAGGATGGGTGAGGGCACAGAACACTGTGTTGACTAGTGTGGGTGACTCAGTTACAGCCACGAAGGTATTGAGCAAGTGTGTGTCCATCAGCAGCTGCACACAGTCTGCAGCGTTTCTCCTCCGATGTAGTGATGCCGATATTCCAATCATAAGGGTACCCGAGTCTGATCCTGGATCTCACCACCTCGCACAGTCGGCTTAGGGGACGGCGGCCCGGCGGGGTGGGGCAAGGCTTCCTATCTATCTTCCTAGATGCTACCTAGATAGTATTTAGGAGGTCTTGGGTGGGGGCGGAATCCTGCAGCCTCACTGGTGAACCACAGGGCACTCGCGCTGCCGTGGTATGTTTCCAGGTCTTGCACTCTTCGTCTTTGTCTCTCTGTCTGGCGCCTCAGTGCCTCACTGTGCCCCGTAGCTGCTGTAGGGTCCTGAGAATAACTACAGTCACTGCTGCATTACAGGCCGCCTACTTGGTCAAGGCGTCCGCTTCCTCATTGCCTGATATGCCAACATGGGACGGCACCCAGGTGAGGGTGATGCATGTGCCCATGTTGTGTATGGCCCTGGCCGCTGCGTGAATGGCGCGTTTGGTGGATATTTTCACTGTCCTGTTTGTTGATGGAAGCTATGGCGATCATGGAGTCCGTGACGATAAGGGTGTTGAGGCTGTGGGAGGTGTAGGCGTGTTCAAGTGCCATAGATATGACTGCTAGTTCTGTTTGTGTAGAGCAGTGGTTCTCAACTGGTGGTCCATGGTGACTGTTTTAGTGGTCCACTGGACGTTTACGATATTTTGAAATGAACTTGAGATTGGTGTATATATTCTTAAATTTGTTGTTCATGTCCTGTCAGCTGCCGCGCTCCTACAGGTAAGCCTGTTGCAGAGTTGCCGTTTTGCGGCATCTTACCCTTTTTATCATGTCTATAAAGTCTAAAAGGAGATGGTCCACGATTTTTTTTCTTCAATTGGGCTAGTGCTCCATGGCTTGAAACGAGTTGAAACCACTGGTGTAGAGGAAGAGAAGTCTGAAGTCCGGGTAGAGGCGAGGCCCACGAAAGAGAAGGCCTGTTCGGTGGGGGTAATACGTCACAACAGTAGTGCGTTCAGTTCAGGGTTCACAGGGTGGACCTAACTCTCTCCCCTGTAAACAGTTGTGGTACGTGTCTCACGTTTTAAGTGATCGCATGTTTTAGTAATTATATATCAATAGTTTTTGACAAAATTACATGCAGATTAAAACATTACCCCAGCAAGGTAAAGTATAAGAAAAATATATACATACATTATATACATTTTATTAACATGCATAATACAGTATATGCATCAACAAAAAATATTTTCCTTCCTAAATTATGTAAGACATATACATAATTAAGTCTTCTTTCAGGTAAAGAAAAAGGAGGAAAGAAAAGCCCTCTTGAAAAGAGAAAGCAGCCACTTGTCCGACTCATCCTCACTTCTTGGAAAAGAAAAAAACACTAACTCTTGGTCCTTTTCGATCATTCCCCTTACAATTTGGGACAACACATGAAAGGCATGTTTACCTCAATAGATAAGTCTCAACTTTCGTCCTATTGGAGACACGATGTGACCTCTCACTTCCACATCTGAATCAGCACTGATGAAATGAAGCACTACTGTTGTCTCATCACTTTCTCACCCCCTCATCAAACAGGCCTCCTCTTTCGTGGGCCTCGGTAGAGGCGGTGGTGAGCCCAGGGCTGCGTTCAGTATGCCTCCCCCCCCTCCGCAATACAACTCGTACCCCCCTTACTGAACGCTAGGCGTGTTACATTGCTACCAAGATAGCAGCTGTCGAAACTTATCGCTGTGGCTATTCTTTTTCTTGCAGAATAACTTGTTGATGACCATGTATTTGATGCAGCAGAACTTAAAGCTGCAGGAAATGAAATATTAAGGAGGCAAGAAGAGGAGAAACAAGAGGAAAGGCTTTATTTGCTCTTTGTTTACATACCCTTATTGTGGTGCGAGCTGATAACTCAGTGGCGAACCACCTCCTCGGGCTTGCTGTGCGGGGAAGCAAAGCGCTCGGCTAAAAGCACGGTAACGTCACAGTGGGCTAAAACAGTGAGCTGACCTGCCATCTGGTGGCCTTCTGGGAACCTTCCCGTCAGCTGCAGTATACGTCGGGTTAAGGGGTGTCAGCCTAGACTTATTTTCCATTATTCCTTACCAAACCAACTACAATTAAATGTTGTTATGGTCAAAATAGGTTTATGCAAAATGAAAATATTAGGACTTTACATTATTCATGGCGTTATAATGAGGATTGTTGGCAAAATATAAGCATTCGACCACATGTGTCCTACAACATTCTATCAAATACTAAAGAGGAATGCCACCACTAACAGGGGAACAGATGATAGATAAATTTATGTATCTATATATATATATATATATATATATATATATATATATATATATATATATATATATATATATATATATATATATATATATATATATCAGTGTTGTAGGTCTCGAGACTGGTCTGGGTGTCGAGACCGGTATCGAGACCAGTTTGATGTGGTCTTGGTCTTGGTCTTGGTCTCGTTTGATGTGGTCTTGGTCTTGATCTTGGTCTCAAAGCTTCTGGTCTCGGAGTTTGGCTCGAGACCAGGTCGAGACCAGGATTAAAAAGTGCATCGCGGCGTGGGGAAGGTCGGAATTTATTATCATACACGGAGAAAAATCAAGGCTGTTTCGATTCACGGCGCGCCATACAGCCTTGTACTGTCTATAGATACTGCCTGACTAGCTCTACGGTGATGATGCATGAGCTGAGCCCTGCGAGCGCTGATAGAGTGCGTGCGAGTCGAGAGAATATGCATGACGTGACCATTCTCGCAGTGATAATCTCCGTTTGTACGCACACATGTCTGCAGCTCTGTTCACCTCCGTGTATTTCATATATGTGTAGGCCTATGCAATCCCCGCACCCTTCGTACACGTACACCACAGGTTTAGCTAGCTCGCTTGGAAAACGTAACCACAAAAATTGCTATTTTCCTATGTTTGTTTCTTCATGCCAACGAAGCAATGAAAGCGAGTTAACGACCGAGTAAACTGTAAAATGTAAGAGAATTTGCAAAATGTAACTAGTAGTAAACTGTATTTGTTTGAATATACTTTGCCTATTTGCCTTCTTAATTTTTCTTTTTACAGCAGCTAACCCATCATATGTATATATAGGGTATTAACTGCATGGACAAAGGTTGAGCCATAGACCACTGTAAATCTAATGTACTAATGGCATTTCTTTAGCGTGTTTTACTTTTTTTCATTTGATAATATTATAGAACAAACATTTACGAAGTTTACAGTATATCATATATACTGATAAACCAGTCTATATGATAGTCCATAGATCACTATATCTCTTTGTCGGGCGGGCCGCGGGCCGCTATGCAGCCTGGCAATTTCAAAACATTGTCGCGTGAACAGTCCAGAGATATAGTGGTCTATGGTTGAGCATATACGGGTAGGGCGTATAAAGGGTAGACGTCCAACTGAACAGGAACTAAGTGATTCACGGAGAGATGCCACCGAGCGCCTAACTTCTGATCTTTCTATAATTTCTGATTGGGGCACAGCAAACCTTGTTTTGTTCAATGCCTCAAAAACCCAATTTCTTCACCTATCTACTCGACAAAACCTACCAGTTAACTATCCCCTCTTCTTCAATGACACTCAACTATCTCCTTCTACAATGAACATTCTAGGAGTATCCTTTACTAAATATCTGAACTGGAAATCTCACATCTCATCTCTTGCTAAAACAGCTTCTAAGAAGTTAGGTGTTCTGTGGCGTCTGCGTCCTTTTTTTTCTCCCTCCCAGTTGCTTGCTCTGTACAAGGGCCTTATCCGCCCATGTATGGAGTATGTCTCACATGTTTGGGGAGGATCCACTCATACAGCTCTCCTAAACAGGGTTGAGTCAAAAGCTTTTCGTCTCATTAACTCCCCTTCTCTGACTGACTGTCTTCAATCTTTAAATCACCGCCGGAATGTTGCTTCTCTTGCTATCTTCTACCGTTATTTTCATGCTCACTGCTCTTCTGAACTTGCTAACTGCATGCCTCCCCTTCTCCCGCGGCCTCGCTGCACAAGACTTTCTACTCATTGTCATCCCTATTCTGTCCATCTTCCTAATGCAAGGGTTAATCAGTATCTTTACTCTTTCATCCCTTTCACTGGTAAACTCTAGAACTCTCTTCCTGTTTCTATTTTTCCACTTTCCTACGACTTAAATCTTTTCAAGATAAGAGTAACAAGACACCTCCCGAATTAAATTGGCACACCCCTCTTTTTTATTTTATTCTCTTACTGTCTTCTTTATAGGGACTGGCAACTAAGTGGGCTTTGTGTTACCTATTTTTGTTGTGGCCTAGGCCAATCCTTTGTGATGTAATAAAAAAAAAATTAAAAATATATCAATTTGGTTCACATTTTCAATTATTTTTGTATTTGATCCCTAAGACTATATGAATAATTTAATTAGGTCCGTTATATTCAAAGGCTCATGTATGAGAAAAAAAATAAAACCCATTCCTTACAAACAGGACAATACAATGAAGTATTTACGCAGTACAGACCAAAACCATTAAAGTAATCGTCCAGACCCAATTTTTTTTTGCCGAATTATGTTGAATGTACATTCAAAACACCTAATCCACCAAAAATAATTGATTTCCAGGCCTTATTTCCGTAAAAACACGACTTTTGTAAAAAGCGCGCGAAAAAAAAATCTTCCCTCCAACAGGGCTACGACTGTTAATGATGACGTCAGAACAGGGACGCCCGCAGACACTCTGTCTGACACCTGTCGGCAAATGTTATGATGAGCGATTGTACTTCGGTGTCAGACAGTGAATCTGTCGCTGTGACAGATCTAGAGTACGATGCTCAATCTGACACCGAAAGAAATGACGCTGGTCGCGTATACTATGAGGAAAACGAACCTCAGATTGTCATGGGATCCTATATGTTTGAGCCCGAGCACGAGGTGGATGAACAAGTGTTAGCAGAGCCTGAGGTTCATCAGGAGGACCTGGCACTTCTCCAAAACATGGATTGGTAAATAAGGTTAAACCATGTGTGTGTGGGAATCACAATGAAGGTACTTTCGAGAAAATCCTATGGTTAGTTTTGGAGCTACAGTCAAACGTCATTACTCGGAAACCACATACTAGCATTAACTACAGCATAGAGTTGGAAAATATGCGGGCGGGAAGGCAGAAAGTGTGACAGCCACACCACCACAGGGTCTCTCACCACAGGGCACGCCCACTCCACAACTGGTTTACTTGGTTTACTTGGTCTTGTTAAGAGGCAAAGCCTCACAGTCATGGTGGTCCACCGCTGCTGCCAGTCCTGGTGTCCCTGTCTAACAGGGCCACCTGGTCTGGTATGGTGTTGGACTGAGTCACTGTCTTACGGGGGGGCGCCGCCCTTGTCCAGCACACCCGTGTACACAGGCTCACCTAACACTCGTCGTCCCAACCCACACACTGGGTAGCCGACTAGTCGTGCTGCACACTCTCACCCAGTCTTTCATCCGCTGTGTACCCTCACTACACACCGTTTCTCAACACAACTGCTCGCCCCAACACACTATAGGCGTGTATCACCCTACACACGCCACTCCTTTCCGTGTGCAAACTTTTCTCGAAAGGCACAGCTGTCTTGCTGCACCCATAAAGGATGCATGCATGTGGCATATTGCAAAAAAAATC
>JACEEZ010018428.1:40000-70000 GCA_016584305.1 Chionoecetes opilio | reverse complement strand
CTTCAGTCTGGCCGATGTTCCCCCTCTCCTTCCCATCCCCTGGCTCCCCGGCACCACACGCAACCCACGTCCACACCCACACCCGTGCCTCGCCGCCTTCCTCCTCACCACCACCAGACTCCTTTCCTGCCCACATCCGTCTGGCATGACCCAAGGTGTCGCTCGCGTTCCCATCCCCACCAGGTCACCACTTCCGGCTGCCCATCAGTCGTGTGGTGGCCATGTTTGTGCAGCAAAACACACACACACACACACACACACGCACGCACGCACGCACGCACGCACGCACGCACGCACGCACGCACACACACACACACACACACACACACACACACACACACACACACACACACACACACACACACACACACACACACACACACGGCTACCCGCGTGCCTGCCCACCACTACGTTCCTCACCACCCACACGCCGCCCACTCATCCCGATGTATACTACCGCTCTTCACTGGGCTGTTTGGGTCGACGGGTCCTGCTTGGAGGGGCGAGGGTGGGCAGCGCGGGACGAGGCGGGAGAGTGGCCGAGAGAGTAGGTAGCAGTAGAAAGTTGTAGTAGTGAGCGGGGTTGGTCAGTGCCGGTGTCGTAGTTACAGATGATAGAGTATTCTGTAACTACGACACCGGGGGTACGGCTGGTCCTGCGCATGTGCAGAACTCGGTGTTTGTAAACAAACAGACGACGCATACTGTTAATCTGACCAAATATCACGCTCTAGGGCGGTATGTTATGTTAGGTTAAGTAAGGTTATATTATGTTAGATTAGGTAAGGTATAGTAAGATTAGATTAAAAAACCGAGTTCTGCACATGCTCAGGACCAACTGTACCCCCGGACTTTCTATATCGTCACACCGACTTACCTTCAGCAGTGGAGGAACCTTACTCGGGACTCCTTCATTCTTCTTTCTTTTCATTCTTCTCCCATCACTTCTTCCTCGTTTTTCATCTTTCTCTTTTTCTCTCTTTTCTTACACATTCTGTATATACCCAAGACTACTGTGTACAGTAGTCTTTGACCCAGCCATTATGCCCTGCCTCGTCCTCTTCGCAACCCTACCTTCCTTCCCCCTGTGCCCACCTCCTCGCCCTCCCATCCTCCTTCCCTCCTCCGTTATCACAACACCCACACCCGCAGGTCCCCGGTGCGTATTATGTTCTCGCCACAAGGCCCCAAGTTGTGTCCTGCAACCCCAGCCCCGGGGGCATATTCCCGTTTTCTGGAAGAGTATGTGGCGTTTACTCTTGAACACGCCAGGTTAGGTTACGGATAGGGTAGGTTGGTTTTTCCTAATTAGAGTTGAGTACCTTAGTGTGAGAATCACAATGAGGGTATTTTCGAGAAAATCCTATGGTTAGTTTCGGAACTACAGCCAAGCGGCTTCCCTCGGAAACCACATACTCCCATAGAGAACGGGAATATGCGCCCCGGGGTAGTGCACTCCTTTACTACATGTCCTGCTCCCTCCTTCCTCGCCCCAGCTTCACCGCCCACTTTCCTCCGTCCTCGCATCTTCATTCACCTTAATCTTCCTCTCCTCCATTCAAATACAAAAAAATAAAAACAGCAACGTATATACTACTTGTATACTACATATACTCAGACTCGGAGATAAACTCAGTTATCAGGTAGTGCAGAGACGGGATGGAGTTTTTAAAGAAGGCTAAACCAATATAATGGATAGGGGATGAAAGGTAGATGTATAAGGTAATCTATGTATTACAGGAACTACCAAATGTAGGTCTACCGGCCTCTTGCAGCTTCCTTATGTTCTTGTTCTTATATGTCTCCATTCGCTATATAAGTTCCCATCACATTCCCTCCTGGCTAATTTTGCCTATCTGGCTACCTACCCTGCCACCATCACTTTCCCCTCATCACTATTCACTACATTCCATTCCTCGAACACCCCCAATCACCTCCTTGCTCCTAGTCCCTCTACGTCCTCTACCTCCACCTCTCCACTGTTTTTTTTCTTCCATCATTTCCTTTACCCCTTGCCTCACTACTTAACCTTGGCTTCATCACACGTAGTACCGCGCCTTGCCCTATTAAGTCCGTGCCCTCCCTCACGCCTTGCCCCGCCGTAACGCTCACCCTTACCAGTTAGCTCTCCCCGCCCCTCCGCAGTGAATGGCATCCCTTATACTGCATCATTTCCCAAGCCATCTGCACTTTGCACCGCCTCAGTCCACGTCCATCCACACATCCCACCACACCTCGCCTCACTGCTCCCTAACCTACGTCAAGCCTCGTTCTCCCCCCAAACCGCTTTAGTTTTCTCCCTCCCCCCTCCATGGCCTCTCTTCTCATCAACCCAACCCCTTGACCGTAACCTACCACACATTTTTCGTACCTGTACCTGACCAGATCTAGTCTTGTGGTAAACACTTCAAGTTTTCATTCTTGCCAGCATGCCAACGTCGATATTTGTTCACTAGGTGCCACTTGATTTTTTATTTTTTGTGTGAAGTAATCACTACCGTTGTCTGGGATCTTTGCCATGGATACATAAACGTTTATCGGACTAGCCTGGATGGGGCACCAGGAGGGCCTCTAAGGGCCATATTCAAGAAGTTTTCTCGACGCGTTGCGTCGCGGGGCGGTATACAAGAATCAACAGAGGTAACGCAACGGGTGGAGATTTGAGTCAGCTGATTCGCGACAACATGCAGATCCCACCTTCCTCTCGCTGTGCACTTATTCCATCCTATTTCTTCCCAGACCATTACAGGTGAGTTTTCAACACAACCGAAAGTAACATGCATACCTTGTGAATGCACACGAGTCATAATTAAGGTCAAATTAGGTGCAGGAGGCCTTATATTGCTGTGAGAAGTGGTGACGAGGGAGAGCGGCTGTGGTGGAGGTGGTCCGCCATATTGCTTTGTGGCGGCTGGCCACGTTCATGGGACGGGATGTACGCACAAGCCCACTCAGGCCCATTTTTTCTTCCTCAATGCCTCAGATAAGTGGCGAACACTAACAAAGCTATTATTTTAATGGCAGAAATGATAAATTAGGCTAGTAAAAGGAATTAGATAGTGTAAAACAGTCAAAATACTGATGCCGCCTTGGACTCGCTTGTGTTGGTACGCCTGCTTTTGCAGCCACCGCTTGTGTTGGTACGACTGTCAAATATCCACCAGTCGGGCATTTCTTGTAGATGCCACCGGTGGAGGTACGACTGTGGGGAATCTCCACCTGCCGGGATTTGACGAGCATTCTTGAATATAGCCCTAAGTCCACACTATGCCTCATGACGCGCGCTGTGCTAAAGTAATTGTCCAGTCCCATTTTTTCTTTGCATAGTAATGTTAAATGTTCATTCAAAATACCTAATCCACAAAAAATAATTCATTTCCACGCCTTATTTCTCTAAAAACATGACTCTTGTAAAAAGCGCGGGAAAAACAACAGCCCCATTCCAGCCCTGGCGCGAAACTTGCGGATGACGTCACTGAGAGGCGACAATCTGCTTCACACAGCCTGCCTCTCCCCCGGCGCACCAGGTTCTCTACACATTTATCGTGGCCGTATAGGTCGGGAACGGGTGATAAGCTCTCCGGAAAGGCACAGCTTTCTTGCTGCACCCATAAAGGATGCAAGTATATGCCATATCGCAAAAAAAAATATCAGAAACACCCAAAATTCTTCAAGTACTATATTTATTTCTAATTTTACGTGTATTTGTATTACCGCGGTGTTGGGAGGCCACCTCAGATGACGTCACCGAGCCGTGGTGCGTCGTCTGCTTGTCGTCAGGAGCGTTTTGGAAGCTTGGGGAATTTACAGATATTGATTGCGAATTATTTAAAAACGGGTGACTGGATGCAAAAAGTGACAACATATTGTTGATATACTCGATAATGGCTATATTTTGACTGCATTAAATTAGGAATGACGAAATGGTCTAGAGCAGTGCTCTTCAACCTTTTTTGATGTCGTCCACCCCTAGTGGTGATTTGGTAAAAGCTATCCACCTCAATTTTTTTTAAATCTCTAAAATCTGACGGCTCTTGACATTGTAAATATGCTATAATCCTATATAGACTATCATTCTACAAATGTATAAGTAGGAAAAAGCAGTTTCACTCATTTTCTATTTACAGTTTACATATTATTCTGTATAACAACATATGCTGTCTAAAACTATAAGTGTAGAAGAAAAAAAAAACAGCTTAGGAATTCCAGAGCAAATGCATTTTCTTCATGAAACTAAAGTAAAATTGCACCTAATATGCGTTATATTTGGTAATCCAGAAAACAAAGCTTTTCCCTCAAGAAACAAAAAGCAGTGGCCTGGCTGCTGTTGCAATTTGTCTGCTATCAGCTTAAATCGAGGCATCAGATGATTTTCAAGTGCAACCCGCATGATAGGATCCAAATTCGGAATGGCAATCCTTTTCTTTGCCTTGCTTAAAACTAAGCTTGAGAAACCTTGCTCACACAGATATAATGTTGGCATCTGCACAAACATGGCTGTTGCTTTCTCAAGTAACTCCTTGTATTCCTGAGTATCAAGCAGGGCAACCCAGAAATGCATGGGATGGCCAAATGTTTTGAAAGCTGCTTTTTGAGAATATTACACTCGAAGCTCCAATAGGGCATCAAAATGATCAGTTCCATCATCTGAAAATGGAGTAAGCATCCACATGTTGGAGGTCAGGTCTCTTGGAAATATAAGTCAAGGTTTTCTTGCATCAAAGTAAGGTGTCTGGTAATCAAGTGGGACATTCGTACCTGCAGTGTCTGTTCTACTGTCTGCATACCATCATCATGTTCTCAGCCACATTCTCTCATATAGGTATCAAAGACTTCAAATTCAGAAAAAAACACTGATCTATACTGACAAGTGGGCATGATCTCGTTCACCCACCTGTCCACCCCAAGAGAGCCGTCCACCCCTCGCTCAGTCTCGTCATACCTTAAGGTGGACCGTCCACCCAGGTTGAATAGCACTGGTCTAGAATCTAGACCAGTGCTCTTCAACCTTTTTTGATGTTGTCCATCCCTAGTAGTGATTTGGTAAGAGCTGTCCACCACAATTTTTTTCTCTCTTTAAAATCTCACGGCTCTGACATTTTAAATCTAACTAGATCATTCTACAAAATATATAGGTAGGAAAATTCAGTTTCAATCTCATTTCAAATTTACAGTTTACATATTCTTATGTATAATAAATAACACATGCAGTCTAAAACTATAAATATACAATGAAAAATTGAACATACCTTCGGAATTACACAGCAAATGTACTTTTCTTCATGAAAATAAAATAAAATTGCACCCAATATGCGTTATATTTGGTAATCCAGAAAACAAAGCCTTTTCCTTCAAGAAACATAACTCAGTGGCTTGGCTGCTGTTGCAATTTGTCTGCTATCAGCTTAAATCGAGGCATCAGACAATTTTTAAGTGCAACGCGCATAAGAGGATCCAAATTCAGAACGGCATTCATTTTATATGCCTTAATCAAAACTAAACTTGAGAAACTTTGCTGACACAGACATGATGTTGGCATCTGCACAAACATAGCTGTTGCCTTCTCAGCTTACCCCTTGCAGTCCTGACTATCAACCAGGACAACCCAGCAATACAATGCATAGGATGGCCAAATGTTTGAAAGCTGTTTTTTCAGAATAATCCACTGGAAGCTCCAATAGGGCATCAGAATGATCAGTTCCATCATCTGAGAATGGATGAAGCTGCCACATGTTAGAGGTCTGAGGTGTCTTGGAAATAAAAGTCAAGGTTTTCCTGCATCAAAGTCAGGTGTCTGATAATCCAGGGGGACATTTGTTCCTCCAGTGTCTGCTCTGCTGTCTGCATACCATGTTCCCAGCCGCTGTCTTTCATATAGATATCAAAGATTTCAAAATCAGAGCAACACCTCTTTTCTACATTGCTTTTAATTTTTTCATCTTCAGATTGAATCCTTTATTTTCCCTATACTTGTAAAAATATCCCCACCTTTGCCTTGTTTTATACCTTAGATTTATTTTTCCTTATCTATACCGACACGTGGGCATGATCTCGTCCACTCACCTATCCACCCCAAGACAACCGTCCACCCCTCCCTCAGTCTCGTCCACCTTGAGGTGGACCGTCCACCCAGGTTGAATAGCACTGGTCTAGACGATTACTTTAAGCCCACACCGTCACCGTCCACACTATGCCTTATGGCGCGCGCTGTGTTTAAGCCCCGTCCACACTATGCCTTATGGCGCGCGCTGTGTTTAAGCCCCGTCCACACTATGCCTTATGGCGCGCGCTGTGTTTAAGCCCTGTCCACGCTATGCCTTATGGCGCGCGCCGTGTTTAAGCGAGACCACCGAGAGACAAGGCCTGGTGGATCGCCCGTGACGTCACACCATAAGGATACCACCCGCTCCGCTCCCCGTACAAGTTTACCTACCTAATATAATGTTTATCAGTATAAAAGATATACTGTTATCTTCGGAAATGTTTGTTCTATAATATTATCAAATAAAAAACCGTAAAACACACAAAGAAAATGCCATTATGAGACTTTCAAGAAATATGCATTAACTTAAACTCTTCGCCATTTAATATTTTGCTCGCAAACATTTTACATGGAGAATATCAATAGAAGCGGAGTTTAATTAGCTTTCCATTGATATATTTCGTTTAGTGATAAATGAATTAGCGGCATGCATAAATTAGCGTTAACTAAATATAAAAAATCATGAAATCGGGTAATTTCCTACCTAATATATGTTTATCAGTATAAAATATATACTGTTATCTTCGGAAATGTTTGTTCTATAATATTATCAAATAAAAAAACCGTAAAACACACTAAAGAAATGCCATTATGAGACTTTCAAGAAATATGCATGAATTTAACTTTTCGCCATTTAATATTTTGTGAAAAAACTTTTTACATGGAGAATATCAATAGAAGCGGAATTTAATTAGCTTTCCATTGATATATTTCCTTTTCTGATAAATTAATTAGAACCATGGATAAATTAGCGTTAACTAAATAAATAACATCATGAAATCTGGGAAATTACCCGATTTCATGATGTTATTTATTTAGTTAACGCCAATTTATGCATAGTTCTAATTTATTTATCAGAAAAGGAAATATATCAATGGAAAGCTAATTAAATTCCGCTTCTATTGATATTCTCCATGTAAAAAGTTTTTTCACAAAATATTAAATGGCGAAAAGTTTAAGTTCATGCATATTTCTTGAAAGTCTCATAATGGCATTTCTTTAATGTGTTTTACGGTTTTTTATTTGATAATATTATAGAACAAACATTTCCGAAGATAACAGTATATATTTTATACTGATAAACATATATTAGGTAGGAAATTACCCGATTTCATGATTTTTATATTTAGTTAACGCTAATTTATGCATGCCGCTAATTCATTTATCACTAAACGAAATATATCAATGGAAAGCTAATTAAACTCCGCTTCTATTGATATTCTCCATGTAAAATGTTTGCGAGCAAAATATTAAATGGCGAAGAGTTTAAGTTAATGCATATTTCTTGAAAGTCTCATAATGGCATTTTCTTTGTGTGTTTTACGGTTTTTTATTTGATAATATTATAGAACAAACATTTCCGAAGATAACAGTATATCTTTTATACTGATAAACATTATATTAGGTAGGTAAACTTGTACGGGGAGCGGAGCGGGTGGTATCCTTATGGTGTGACGTCACGGGCGATCCACCAGGCCTTGTCTCTCGGTGGTCTCGGTTGTATCCTTATGGTGTGACGTCACGGGCGATCCACCAGGCCTTATCATCTCGGTGGCCACGGCTTAAGCCCCGTCCACACTATGCCTTATGGTGCGCGCTGTGTTTAAGCGAGGCCACCGAGATGACAAGGCCTGATACATCGCCCGTGACGTCACGCCATCTAGATCCCACCCGCTCCGCTCCCCGTACAAGTTTACCTACCTAATATAATGTTTATCAGTATAAAAGATATACTGTTATCTTCGGAAATGTTTGTTCTATAATGTTATCAAATAAAAAATCGTAAAACACACAAAAAAAATGTTATGAGACTTTCAAGAAATATGCATTAACTTAAACTCTTCGCCATTTAATATTTTGCTCGAAAACATTTTACATGGAGAATATCACTAGAAGCGGAATTTAATTACCTTTCCATTGTTATTTTTCGTTTAGTCATAAATGAATTAGCAGCATGCATAAATTAGCGTTAACTAAATATTAAAAATCATGAAATCGGGTAATTTCCTACCTAATATATGTTTATCAGTATAAAATATATACTGTTATCTTTGGAAATGTTTGTTCTATAATATTATCCAATAAAAAACCGTAAAACACACTAAAGAAAAGCCATTATGAGACTTTCAAGAAATATGCATTAACTTAAACTCTTCGCCATTTAATATTTTGCGAGAAAACTTTTTACATGGAGAATATCAATAGAAGAGGAATTTAATTAGCTTTCCATTGATATATTTCCTTTTCTGATAAATGAATTAGCAGCATGCATAAATTAGCGTTAAGTAAATAAATAACATCATGAAATCGGGTAATTTTTCCCAATTGATGAGGTTATTTATTTAGTTAACGCTAATTTATGTATGGTTCTAATTCTTTTATCAGAAAAGGAAATATATCAATGGAAAGCTAATGCAATTCCGCTTCTATTGATATTATCCATGTAAAACGTTTGCTCGCAAAATATTAAATGGCGAAGAGTTTAAGCTAATGCATATTTCTTGAAAGTCTCATAATGGCATTTCTTTAGTGTGTTTTACGGTTTTTTACTGGATAATATTATAGAACAAACATTTCCAAAGATAACAGTATATATTTTATACTGATAAACATATATTAGGTAGGAAATTACCCGATTTCATGATTTTTAATATTTAGTTAACGCTAATTTATGCATGCTGCTAATTCATTTATGACTAAACGAAATATATCAATGGAAAGGTAATTAAATTCCGCTTCTATTGATATTCTCCATGTAAAAAGTTTTCCAGCAAAATATTAAATGGCGAAGAGTTTAAGTTAATGCATATTTCTTGAAAGTCTCATAATGGCATTTCTTTTGTGTTTTTTACGATTTTTTATTTGATAATATTATAGAACAAACATTTCCGAAGATAACAGTATATCTTTTATACTGATAAACATTATATTGGGTAGGCAAACTTGTACGGGGAGCGGAGCGGGTGGGATCTAGATGGTGTGACGTCACGGGGGATGTATCAGGCCATGTCATCTCGGTGGCCTCGGTTTAAGCCCCGTCCACACTATGCCTTATGACGCGTGCTGTGTTTAAACCCCGTCCACACTATGCCTTATGACGCGCGCTGTGTTAAGCCCAAAGACATTCAACACCAAGATACCTCACTCCGGGGTGCCCTGTGGTGCGCGTGAAATAGACCCCGCCGTGCGGCAGGAGTTAACCAGTCTGCTAGCCCATTCACTTGCTGCATATGACTATCAATGAAAATCATATAGACTATGGTTTATCAGTATATATGATATAATGTTATATCTTCGTAAATGTTTGTTCTATAATATTATCAAATAAAAAACAGTAAAACACGCTAAAGAAATGCCATTACGAGACTCTGAAGAAATATGCATGAACTTATTATTCACTTCAACTCTTCGCCATTTAAAACTTTGCGAGTCAACATTTACCATGAAACATATCAATAGAAGCGCAATTTTATTAGCTTTCCATTGATATATTTCGTTTTGTGATAAATGAATTAGAACCATGCATAAATTAGCGTTAACTAAATAAATAAAATCATCAATCGGGTAATTCTCCCGATTGATAATGTTATTTATTTAGTTAACGCTAATTTATGCATGTTGCTAATTCATTTATCAGAAAACGAAATATATAAGTGAATAAATAACATCATCAATCGGGAAAATTACCCGATTGAAGATGTTATTTATTTAGTTAACGGCAATGTATGCATGGTTGTAATTCATTTATCAGAAAACTAAATATAGCAATGGAAAGCTAATAAAATTGCGCTTCTATTGATCTGTTTCATGGTAAATGTTGACTCGCAAAGTTTTAAATGGCGAAGAGTTGAAGGGAATATTCTTTGGTCATATGCAGCAAGTGAATGGGGCCAGCAGACTAGTTTAACACCTGCCGCACGGCGGCGCCACCGTCAGCGGATAACAGAAGTTGCATTGGAGGGACCGCGAGTGAGGTATCTTGGTGTTGAATGTCTTTGCTATGCCTTATGACGCTCGCTGTGTTTAAGCCCCGTCCACACTATGCCTTATGACGCGCGCTGTGTAAAGCACCGTCCACACCAAGATCAATAGACTAATAGGTTAAACCACGCACAGCTTAGTGACGTCAGTGGCAGTCGTGCGAGAAAACAACGAGAAAACGACGATTTTGTATCGTGGCCTATTCTAAAATATGTCCCGAGCCTCACGAGGATAATCCCCCACCCACCTACACGCACCTGTGGCCGCGGCGACCTGCCCTGGCTTGACCTCACTCACACCTGCTCCTACCCTACCTACCTACCTCTCCTCTGCTACTCTCCGTGCTACTCCCTTTTACCTCCTCTTTCCACTATGAGAATATGATTATTAATACTACTATTATTATCATCATTATCATTGTTATTTATATAATGTTCAACTATTATCATTCCCATTCCTATTAAGCAAGCTAAATAACATGAGTTTGGTTTGGGAGAGGTTGTTAATGGCCAACTATCATATGAAAATGACTGCAGTGTAGTTGTTGGCATAGAACAAAATATTTACCTCTAGTGTATATTAGTGCAGCAGATAATCATAACAATTGTGCAAATTATGACTAAAGCATGAAATTTTTACCAGTGTTAGTACATACCATAAGGTTCATTTTCAGATCGGGAGGTAAGTCAGATTTGACCTCTGAGGATAGTGAGAGGTCAATGACCTCAATTACATTGAAATTGTCATTTTTTCACGATTCTGGTGCAGTTTGTCTGTTTTGGGAATCATTAAAAAGGTATGTTGCCATGTGTTGGTCCCTTTATCTTCTGGAGAGCCTATTTATACATAATCACAGGATGCAACCATGACTGAACAAGTGCTTTAAATGAGGTCAGAGACCTCAGAAAACAAATTTATTGAAATACACATTTAGGTTATTGTGGTGTCCAGAACAGCTTGCATGAAATCGTGTTGTAAGATCATCTGTGCAACCTTAATTTTCAATGTACACTGAACATAGTCTATAAGCTTAAAGTACAGTGAGGTCAGTTACCTCAGACACATGTATAGTACATACCGGTACATGTAATACACACACATTATCCATATAGACGCATAAATATAAAGGTGTCTGATTGCACCTAACAGTCTCCCGAACATGCACATAATGCAGTGCACTTGAGTGCAGCCTTGGTGCACTTGCAGCGGCCGGTACATCCCTTCTTGCAGCCGCAGTGGATCAGTTCGTGGCAAGATTTTGATGCCTCTGGCAGTGTCGTCCAAAGAGGCTGCCACCCAGAGGCCTCCTTTGTCCAGCCCCAGTCAGATGGGATTGGTAACTCTGGATTCAGGACCAGAGTTTAGTTCCAGCAGTTGCCCTGGAGAGATGCACGCTTGATGTGCTGCTGAAGTGCTGCCTGCGTTGGGGGAATGTTTTCTAGAGCCCTAGACTTGTGTGCGAAGAGCTGTTTCCTAGCATCGTTCACTTCCATGGTGTCACTGATGCGGTCATACATCAGCACAACGAAACGCTCCAGCAGTGACATTGACTCCTCACTCACATCACTTGGCATGCGTAAGAGTTCTTCAAAGGCATCAGTCACCTGTGGGAACACTTTCCAAGTCTCCCAGGCAGTCTTCTTCCCTCTGCCAGCGAAAGAAGACACAGTGTCGCACCCTGTGAGGGCATGGAAGATGGGGAGAGTAGCACATTGTCTTGGGTTCATGGCGGCAGCCAGTTGGTGAACAGCTATGTACCGGAAGCTGGATCCAGTACCAAGAGCTATCCACAGCTCGTCAGGATTGATGTTGTTGAATGAAGCCACAGCCAGTACCACAACATCAGTATCCACAGTGCGTATGGCCACCTTTCTGATCCCCTTCTGCACAGCATCTACCACATGTAGAAGCAGGCGAGTGTCCGCCTCCTCGTGTGAACATGGGGCGAGGCTGGTCAAGTCGGACTCGGCAGGAGAGCACAGGACCTCAGTTCCACATGTTGCATACATTTCCTTGCCATCTGCTATTGGAAGACGAATGGCCTCGTGACAGGAAACCAAAGAGCTCAGTCTTGTTTTGATCCACACGAAGGAAGTCCTTCCAGTTCTTAGGCATGACGGTAGAGGGATCCACTCTCTTCCTGACGCCCTTGCCCCTCTTCTGTCTGGTCGTGCCTTTCAGGCTGTCAGGTAGATATACATCCCAGACGAGGTCGAGTCTGTTAACCTTTTCGAGTTAAATGGAGATGTAAGGTGCAAAGACTGTGTTCACATACTCTTCAAAGGTCTTTGCCGTTACAGGATTGAGCATCTCCGAACGTTCTTGTCAATTTCCTTTGTAGCTGCTTCGTGCAAGTCTGCAGTGCCAGCTGGCTTATTGCAGAAGAAACAGATAGGCTCGGTTGACTGTGGAAGCCTGTGGGCAGCTGCTGATCGTGTGTGCACGGTTGGAGTACCGGTACTAGATTGCTGTCCTGAAGCTGATTCTGCTCTGCTCTGCTGGTCAAACATTTTTTTGTTAAACTTTAAACGACATTTCTTGTGCCACTGAGCACTGTGTGTCCTCAAGGTAGCTTCTACGCCATCGCCATCATCCAGTCTGTTCACGTTGAGTTCCATTGGCATGTGCCGAAGTCCCTTGAACTGGAGGAGGTCTAATGTCAATGATGCATAGCCACTACCACTCGGTTTCATGGTTGATCTTAGTGGGCACTGCAAAGGTTCATCTGTCTCTGCTTGGTAAAGAATACAAAGCTCCCAGTTAGTTCTTGGGGATGGTCTTGATTGCTTGGACGTAGAGGGCTGGGCTGGGTCTATGAGGATATGACGCTTTGCCATAGTGACGATCAGGTCTGGGATGCTTGTATCTTGGCTTCGATCATCAGGCAGGGAATCCTGCAACACACAAGTACAACAATTGTGTTAGTACCAGCCACCACAGTTTACATTCATTGGCATCAATATTTGATATGTTGAGGTAATTGACCTCTCACTGTCCTCAGAGGTCAAAGCTAGACACCTGTAAATAATTACCAACGCTGTGTGGAATATGTAGACACTTTTATTGGAACACAAATGCATGGTTTGTACATCATAAACATGTTTACCATTAACCAATGACGCCAAACATCAATAGTTTGATACTTTGAGGTCATTGACCTCTCACGGTCCTCAGAGGTCAAATCTGCCTTACCTCCCGATCTGAAAATGAAGCTTATGGCATGTACTAACACTGGTAGAAATTTCATGCTTTAGTCATAATTTGCACAATTCTTATGATATGAGAGATTATCAGCTGTACTATATGTGTAGGTTTACAAAAACCTTTGACTTTGTACCAATTTTAGTGGAGAGAGAGAGAGAGAGAGAGAGAGAGAGAGAGAGAGAGAGAGAGAGAGAGAGAGAGAGAGAGAGAAAATCCCCGCCATCCACCCACACGTCCTGCCCTGCCCTCACACACACCTGCTCTCCCCTGCTTGCTGGAAGGCCACTCCCTTCTACCTCCTCTTTCCACTATCCAAAAATTATAATTATGAGGTACTATGTAGTGTATTATGCTCCTGTAGAAAGAAAAATTAGAGAAGGGAAAAAATCCTCACCACAGAACCGTGAACATGCATAGAAAACGGAGCACAGAAGATATGGTCTGTGCGAGTGTTCATTCAAGACTGGCGACCTGTTTTGGAGGGAGGCTGACCTCCGGACTGCAGCTGACGTCATGCGCACCACAGAAAATTTTCAGTTTAGCCGTGGAGAGACCTTTTAAAAGTCTATAGATCTTGGTCCACACTAGACCTTATGACGCACGCTGTGTTAAGGCTCGTCCACACTATGGGTCATATTGGTAATTGAATCCGATGGGCTTCGACATCGTGTTACAGCGGGTGACGATATTGCAAATCCAAGTTTTCCAGTGGGGATCACCAGATTATTGCCAACAATCGCAAGAAATTCATCGGGCGGTATTCCCCGCCCGAAGCATGCCTTCATATTAACCAAAAACTGCAAGGAATTTCATCAATATCTACAATAATACATATTGTAATGTAATTTATGAAATTGAAGTTAAGCTGTCCTAAAAGTCCCTCCTGAAATAGCTTGACGAAAGAAAAAAATACAGTGTAACATTTTTGTATAGATGGTATGTACTGGCGTTATGAAGCTCCGCCCCCAAACACACTCTGGCCGTGGGGTATGTAAACAAAAAACATTTCTTCCCTTTATAAACGTGGCACACTCACGCTTACTGACCTCTTCTTTTATGGCTGGGAAAGCGATTGATAAAACGGTGTTACGGCTGTATGGGGACAATGAGGAGTGAGGCAGGAGGCTGATAAGGGTGACGCCTTGTCGTGCTCCATCCTGGCGTTGCCATGTTTTAACCTCAAGTCCGCTAACGAGATCCTCAGACCTCGTGCAATCTTTACTTACCACTTCTTATTATTGAAAACAGCATTACCAATTCAAGTAGTAGTTTATTTTGAACTTATAAGAAACAAGAAATTATAATGGGAATGACGGAAGTGAATTTCTTTCTTTTAAATAATATTATCAATACATATATCGCTACGCACAGGTTTGTAAACCTGACACGACTCCCAAGCTCATGGGCTACTTCGTGTGCTTGGAGATGACCTACAATACCATTCACACTCCCCAACTATTGTCCCGATCACTATCGTCTTCGTGATAGGGTTTCACTTGCAATACCACCATATACCTTATGACGCGCGCTGTGAAAAACCCCGTCCACACTATAGTCTACCGTCCACATCAAGATCTAGATAAGTAACAGGTCTTGTCACTTGGAGACCAAAAACGGGTGCATTTAGCGCCCGTGAGTAATGCTGAGGATATCCATAATCCTTGCCTCAGTCGCTCTCGAGAGAGATCACGGCGTGAAGGTGGGCGGCCCACGTTGCGCGGCCCACCTTGGCCGCTTTTAAAATGCAATAGAAGTTACTGTAAAGCAAATTTCTTAATTTCATTAGCAAGCCTTCATTGCTTTGAGGTAATAGATATGGAAAGAGTGATGCAGTTTGAATTTTTTCCTAGAATTATGCAAATTTTATAATACTTTGTTATACATCTTGAGAACATAGTTTTGCCATAGTTTTCTTACAGACCTTCATTGTACAGTCGGCCGGGTGAAGTGATGGCACAGTTTTCAGAATATTTCGCCATCTGACGATACTTGGCAACTATTGTCCCTGCTCATCCCAGAAAGTGTCCCGCTGGTCCTGTCCTCGCACTACATGTTTCACTTCTTTTCACTGTAGTTTACTTATTTCGATTAGTGCAGACTTTTTGCTTCTTTACTGGACACGAATGATAGTGAATTACGACTACTTTGAAAGAGAAAAAAATATATAGATATAAACGAGATTAGACAAGTTGAACTCAAGGACGGGTCTACAAATGTTTATATAACTTTTTCTTCTATGCCAAGTTTTTAATAAAATTATTGATTAACTGCAAACATAAATCATGCTATGTGATAGAGAAACTTCTCTTGAACACGATGGTGTCTTCAGAATTTCGATTAAGTGAAAAATTAAGGGAGACTAAAACATTCTATACCAATATATAGGCCCCGAAAAATGCTCCCGCATTGTCCCCCCCCCCTCCTCTCTCCTCTCTCTCCTCTCTCTCTCTCTCTCTCTCTCTCTCTCTCTCTCTCTCTCCTCTCTCTCTCTCTCTCTCTCTCCTCTCTCTCTCTCTCTCTCTCTCTCTCTGTTAATTATATATTATATATATATATATATATATATATATATATATATATATATATATATATATATATATATATATATATATAATATATATACGTTGAAGCCTATAGCTGTAGGCTATTTATTTTTTCCCCCTGAGAGGGCTCAGGTGGTTGGCCCTGCACATTCTTGAGGGCTGTGATGTTGGCCTTCGCCCGTGGTGGCGCAGGCTGGGTTTTTTTTTATAGTGACACCTGTGGTCTTAGATGAAGTTCCTGTTTTCAGTGATGTTCTAACCCCAATAAGGCTCATGTTGCCATCTGGTGTTTCCTCCGCCGCACTTGTAGTCGCAGTCGGAAGAACAGGTATGCTGCATCGCGGGTTTCTTCGGCAACTCGACGATGGATTTTACAGTTGTTCCATGATGGGACTTGAACTCGGGACCTTGTGCTCACCTTCCAGACTCTTGTCGACCGCGTTGATGTTGGTCGAAAGAAGTGCCCCCGGCAGGATTCGAACTCGGGACATCGAGCTCACCACTCCAAAACGATAACCACTCGGCAACCGCCTCCTCATATACTATTATGGAGAAAGTGTTGCATCCATTTGTCAGCTTAAAAGGCTATATAGGGTCTCAGATGCCTGGCCTAGGATTGTTCAATCCTTTTTACTCAAAGAAATGTACTATTTCCTTAAAAGAAATAACTGAAAACTGAAGATGAAAAGTAAAAGACACGACACAGTAAAATCATCCGATATGCATCAGGTCACAAGAGGAAGAAGAACCTGAGTGTGACGAGACCTGTTAATGATCTATATACCTTGGTCCACACTATGCTTCATGACGCGCTGTGTTAGTGGATGTGTTGAAAACTGAGGCATTCAACACATCCACGCGCGCTGTTGAGCTGTTCCGGGTGGAGCAATTGCTTGGATCTGTTGAGGCAAGACGTCACAGAGGGTGCTCTGGCACACACTAACATATTGCCCTTTCCTACTCTTACACGGTATTATCAAATTACCAGATGACATTTAGGAAAATTGAACCTACCATCATCTTTACGAGACATTACTGCATATCATGAATATAGATTAATTACAGTAAACTATACCTACGTAGAATAAGATAATAGAGACCAAAATAGAATAGTGCATAGACATTTTCTCTCACTTTTTTTTGCTTCAACTCCCTTTTATTCATGTATTTTTGGTTGCATTGAATTTTCAATCACTATCTCGGAGTCAGCATGCTTTTCCAATTCTGATGGTATATGACATGATTGTATCAATGCAAAAATAAGTAGGTGGTCAAAAATTGCCAAGAACAAAACTTGTGACGGAACAGCTTTTCGCCATGGTGAGCGTCACTTTCTATAGCCGTTATAGCGGTGACAGGCACAGTCTAGACCAGTGGTTCTCAGTGGCGGTTCTACGGTGGGGCATGGGGGGTCCATGGCCCCCCCATAATTTAGGCTGGCCCCCTGCTTGGCCCCCCCACGCCCCACGCCACTTTCAAGTCGCGATCGTGGCCCCGTGGCAAGGGGCCACGGGGCCACGGGGGTCGGTCGCACGGCCGCCGCCGAGCACAACTAACTACCACTAGCGCGATAACAGGAGTTGGTAATTCTGCTTACAATAATATAAATAACAATAATAATAATTATTATTATTATTATTATCATTACTATTATCATTATTATAATTATCATTAATGACTTTCATGACATAGTTGATACATCTGTTTTCTCATATTTTGATAGAGGTCCTTTTCATGCTCCTGTTTATTTACATGTGGATTGGGTGGGAAACAAGGATTACAATATTATGGGTAAGTATGTCACTGTGTGTGTTCAATTATGTCTTCTACGTGTCACACACTATAATCATGTCACTATTGGGCCGATAGTTTCTTATATGACGATATATTCGTGTGAGTGCTTTCTTGCTGGTGACTATAATGTGCTAAGTGGAAGATGGTGTATGTTGGCGAATGGCGATATACCGGTTTCACCTGATGTAGAGTACCTACATTTCTTGCGTATGATCGAATCCTTACGGACCTTACCCGCATCAGTGCTTGTCGTCCTCTCTTTATTCTCCTGTGTTGTTATCGATGTTTACAATACGTTAGTGCGTGAGGTGGCTGGCCACACACGGTGTGGGTTGGCATTTGGCATGACGATTATGGTTTGTGGACTAACATCAAGGCTTGGCATGAATGGCGTCATAGATGATAGATGAAACCCCACACACGCAGAGGACTGTCGTTAATGCTTGGCGTGAGGACTCGGGAGTCTGAGCTATATATACCTCTACCTAACCCTATTCAATTTTAGCAAATATTAAGTAGATTTTTTCCTCAATTTGTCTAATTTTACAGAGAGCCCTGTGTCAACACAATTCCTAATGACAACATGGTCTTCTGATTTGTTATGTTAGCCCCAAACAAAGATGAGTTTGGTAAGAAATGAGTTTCTGTTAATACATCCAATTAAAAACTTCTTTCATTTGCCTATGTTTACATTTAAAATGTCTACTATTTAGCGGCGTACGTGGCTAATTAATTATTAGTTTGGTTAGTTTTATTCCTCCAGTTCTTCTCCATTCACGTAATCACAACTGCATAGTGGTTATTCCTCCCTGTTGACACAACAGTAATATTTTGTTTGGTATGATTTCGAAAATTGGTATGTATTTGGTTTGTGATGTCTGCAGGACATGAAATGTGTGTGTATGACTTGATGTATTCTATGTATAGTATATGATAACACCACCTGACTTTCTCTGAGAGGAGAGGAGATAAATTGGCTCGTGACCCGAGAGGGTCGCAGGGTGGGTCATGACCTCCCTTTCTTGAGTATGATAAGGCAGGCCTTATCAAGCGTCGCTTGTGAACACACGGTGGTGGTGGTGTCGGGCCATCTCGTGTGAAAACGCTTTGCTGCAGCTGGAATGTATAGTAATACTCCTGAAGGAGACTTCTGTAGATGACACTGGATCTCGAGCTGTATCCGCTCGAGGTATACTAGCGCAGATAGACGCAGTTTGTTTATTTACTGCATTTTTTCTCGGAAATTCTAGGAAAAATTCATATAGTATCACAGCAGCTACAGGACAAACAAGCTGACTTAGGAAAAACAGTCAAACTCATTTCATCACTCAGCGAAGATCTAGCTGATATGCGAAACTCCAACTTGATCGAGCAGTCTGAGAAGGTTACTGAACTCTGTAAGAAATGCTGCATTTCACCATTAATGAATAGAAGTCGGAGAAGAAAACCTCGACAACTTGATGAATTCATCGTGCTGGAAACAACCGGTCAAAGATATGACTCAAGTCACGTGCAGCACAGCAGCATCTTGTATGAAGTATTAGACTGTTTGATTAGCGAGTTAGACCGTCGTTTTACCAAAGACTCATCTGCGATTTTCTGTGGTATTTCAGCTCTCTGTCCTGGAGGACAGACATTCTTGTCTGAACAAAATTTGAAGGCATTTGCAGTGGCCTACTCAGTTAATCAAAGTGATTTAAAACATGAGATACCTATAGTGAAAAAATTACTCATGAAAGAACCTGAACAACCTACATCAATTGCACAATTCCTGTCATTTATATGTCCGTACAAGGCTGCATTTGATTGTTTATACAAGTTATTGTTGATAGCCGTAACTCTTCCTGTTACCAGCGCTTCATGTGAGAGGAGCTTTTCAAAAATGAAATTAGTGAAAACATTTCTCAGAAATTCTATGACAAGTGACAGATTGAGTAACATTGCACTATTGTCGATTGAAAGTGCACTCGTTGAGGGAATTGATTTAGATTGCTTTGTTGATGAATTTAACAGTCGGCATGATAATCGTAGTTTTTTTTTTTTTTTTTTTTTTTTTTTACATCACAAAGAACTGGCCAAGGGCACAACAAAATTGGGTAACACAAAGCCCGCTTAATTGCCAGTCCCTATAAAGAGGACAGTAAGAGAATAATATAAAAAAGAGGGGTGAGCCAATTTAGTTCGGGAGGTGTCTTGTTACTCTTCTTCTAAAAAGATTTAAGTCATAGGAAAGTGGAAAAATAGAAACAGGAAGAGAGTTCCAGAATTTACCAGTGAAAGGGATGAAAGAGTAAAGATACTGATTAACTCTTGCATTAGGAAGACGGACAGAATAGGGATGAGAATGAGTAGAAAGTCTTGTGCAGCGAGGCCGCGGGAGGAGGGGGAGGCATGCAGTTAGCAAGTTCAGAAGAGCAGTGAGCATGAAAATTACGGTAGAAGAGAGCAAGAGAAGCAACATTGCGTCGGTGATTTAAAGATTGAAGACAGTCAGTCAGAGGAGGGGAGTTGATGAGACGAAAAGCTTTTGACTCAACCCTGTTTAGGAGAGCTGTATGAGTGGATTCTCCCCAAACATGTGAGACATACTCCATACATGGACGGATAAGGCCCCTGTAGATAGCAAGCAATTGGGAGGGAGAAAAAAAAGGACGCAGACGCCACAGGACACCTAACTTCTTAGAAGCTGTTTTAGCAAGAGATGAGATGTGAGATTTCCAGTTCAGATATTTAGTAAAGGATAGTCCTAGAATGTTCCTTGTAGAAGGAGACAGTTGAGTGTTATTGAAGAAGAGGGGATAGTTATCTGGTAGGTTTTGTCGAGTAGATAGGTGAAGAAATTGGGTTTTGGAGGCATTGAACAAAACAAGGTTTGCTTTGCCCCAATCAGAAATTATAGAAAGATCAGAAGTTAGGCGCTCGGCGGCATCTCTCCGTGAATCACTTAGTTCCTGTTGAGTTGGACGTCTAATAAACGACGTTGAAAAATGCAGGGTAGAATCATCAGCGTAGGAGTGGATAGGGCTTTGAGTTAGACTTAGAAGATCATTAATGAATAATAGAAAGAGAGTGGTTGATAGGACAGGACCCTGGGGAACACCACTATTGATAGATTTAGGAGAAGAACAATGTCCGTCTACAGTAGCTGCAATAGAACGGTTTGAAAGGAAACTTAAGATGAAGGTACAGAAAGAAGGATAGAAACCGAATGAGGGTAGTTTGAAAATTAAAGATTTGTGCCAGACTCTATCAAAAGCTTTTGATATGTCAAAGGCAACAGCAAAAGTTTCACCGAAACCCCTAAAGGAGGATGACCAAGATTCAGTTAGGAAAGCTAGAAGATCGCCAGTAGATCGCCCTTTACGGAAACCGTACTGACGATCAGATAGAAGATTGTGAGCAGATAGATGCTTAAGAATCTTCTTATTAAGTATAGATTCAAAAACTTTAGAAAGGCAAGAAGTCAAAGCTATAGGACGGTAGTTTGAAGGATTAAAACGGTCACCCTTCTTAGGAACAGGTTGGATGTGAGCAAACTTCCAGCAACAAGGAAAGGTGGAAGTAGATAGACAAAGATGGAAAAGTTTGACCAGGCAGGGTGCAAGCACAGAAGCACTGTTTTTGAGAACAATAGGAGGGACTCCGTCAGGACCGTAAGCCTTCCGAGGATCTAGGCCAGAAAGGGCAAAGAAAACATCATTACGAAGGATCTTAATGACAGTCATAATATAGTCAGAGGGTGGAGGAGAAGGAGGAACAAGCCCTTCATCAACCAGAGTGGAATTTTTTGCAAAGGTTTGAGTGAAGAGTTCAGCTTTAGAAATAGATGAGACAGCTGTGGAGCCATCTGGGTGAAGCATAGGAGGGAAAGATGTAGAAGAAAAATTGTTAGAGATGTTATTTGTTAGATGCCAGAAGTCACGAGAGGAATTTGATTCAGAAAGATTTTGACATTTCCTATGAATGAAAGAGTTTTTGGTAAGTTGAAGTAAAGATTTGGTATGATTACGGACATAAATATAAAGGGCATGAATTTCAGGAGATGGATGCTTACGATACCGTTTATTTAGCTGCATTAAATATATTGCTGCCGAATAAACAACGTATCATCAGCATTGTGTCTAATGTAGCATTTGCATACCCATGTCTGAAAATCATAGCTGTTTGTGTATACAGAATTTTCAACGTATGAGGTTATAGGTAGACTAAGGTACGTACATAACACATTTATGTTGATGTGATTATAAACAACTGCCATATTTTTTGCATTTTAATTGTTCAGTATGTTTGGTATTATTATTGGTCTTTTCTTTTCAATAAAACGTACCTGAGTGCACGAATTTTCACATTTCCAGCTTGGATTATTATACTCATCAGCAAAGAAAATGGACCTGAGACTTAAATCTCAGATGAACTTTCGTTTAATTCTTCCCCAATGTTCTTTTGAAAATACTTTTTTTCTAACTGAATATCACTTTGATAGTCTATCCCTCCATAGGCCTCAGATTGACCCTGGAAAGTGCTCAACTTTCAAAATTTTATGTGGTGCCCACAGCCCCCCCCCCCACTAGTTACAGGATCCTCCAAACTTTTGTTTTACCCCCCCTTTATTTACCTTGGCCCCAAGTTGGCCCCCCAAGTTTTTTAGTGCTAGAACCGCCACTGGTGGTTCTCAACCTTTTTTTCTGTTGTTTCCCCCTTCAACCAGTTCAACCATCCGGATTACCCCCTTCATGTGGACAAGGAAAAAAGAAGCCAAAACACAAAATTTACTTGCTTAATTTATAACACAAGTATATAGACACTCCTCTATATCTATATATACTTGAAGAAAATGTAATAGCCACATCATAAGAGAATTTTTGTTGACTAAATGCTAGTAATTTAATGTCCAAGATAAATTTCCCCTTTAGAATCCTTAAATTTCCCAACCGGGGGAAATTTCCCCCAGGTTGGGAAATGCTGGTCTAGACGCTTGAGGCAGCGTTCAAACCAAACCACCTTCCTCGTATATATCAATCACTGAGGCACAGTGTGGACAGCTTTCCTCACGCCTTGATTTTCCTCGTATGGATTACGAATCTCGACGTAGATCTATTGATCAATCGTTAACATGAAGGTGTGTCAAGTGTTAGGACAGTGCTGGCCCGCTGAGTCAAGTATCTCATACTCGCACCTCAGCGCGTTGATTAACAAAACTGAAAATTATTTTAGATAAAAATTGAAGAAAACAATCAACTTGTTAATTAGCTTACCTCCATCAGCTGTTGTAGTCACCTATCAGCGCCAGAATTTTTAATTCATCTACAAAACCTGGGGCAAAGAGTAACTAAGCTATTTTCAACGCCAATTTGCTAAGATAATTTGACATTGATTTCAATGATAATAATGTAAGATAATCATAAAGCCATGTTCATATGAATATAATTCGTGCTTACATGGGCATAGTGAAGCTGTCTTTCCCATATTATAAGATATAGCCTTCAGTACCTAAATGTTTTTTTCTGCAGGTAAATATGAACAGTATGACAAAGGGCCTTCGATATTATCATTTTTCAAGTCAACACGACGCACCTAAAATTCAGTCTCACGTCCTATTTGTTTGTAATCATAGTAGAATAAACATTTAGGTACTGAAGGTTATATCTTATAATATGGGAAAGACAGCTTCATTATGCACGTGTAAGCACGAATTATATTCATATGAACATGTCTTTATTATTATCTTACATTATCATTGCTATCAATGTCAAATTATCTTTGTAAATTAGCATTGAAAATTGCTTAGTTACTCCTTTGCTCCAGTTTTTGAGGTTGAATTAAAAATTCTGGTGCTTATAGGTATCTATCGGTGTCTACAACGACAGATGGAACAAGGCCAATTTAACAATTCTCCCTTGTGCCCCACGCGTTTTCTGATGACAACCTCCCTCTGGGACTGACTAGGTCTGTTTTCCAGCTGCGCAACACCGCCTGACCCAAGGAAGCTAGAGTACAAGGAAATCCGACTCCACAGTAAAGTTTGAAACCCGTACGGTGCTGCCATCTATGTCGAACACAGGGTGTCTCTCTAGCTTCCTTGGTGGCGATGGTGGTGGTACTTGCCTGGCCGCAACCCAAAACCCTTGTGTTGCCTCAGAAAAATATTCATATTTCTTGGCTTTACTCATCTCTTACACAAGATAGGCCTATTTTGTTTGCATCAGTGAATCAGGCAGTGATTGTTCAACAACAACATACCATTCATAACTCAATAGGGTAAAAAATAAAGTCATGACTGACTATCACAGGAGTAGGCGAATTTTTAGGTTTTCAGTGCATTGAAATGTTGTACTCCTACCCGATATTACCAAGCTACCAGATGATATTTATGAAAGCTGAGCCTACCATCGTGTTCATAATACATTGCTGCATATCATGAGCATAAAAAAATTACAGGAAGACAACACTAATATTAAGATAATTGAAGGAAAGTAAAAGAGTGTATAAACAGTTTTTCTTGCTTATTTTGCTTCAACTCGCTGTAACTCCATAAGTTTTGGTCGCATTCAATTTTCAAGCACTGTTTCAAATCCTTATACTTTTCCGCTTCCTGTGGTATGTAGCACGTACCAATAAGGAAAAGGGTAGGTGGTCAAAATGGCTAAGAATGTTAAACTGTTTCAAACTGGTACCGTGACGGGTGGAGCCTCTGATAGCTTTCCCGAAAACAGTCTCTCCTGTATAGGGAGCAATGCTCACCCGTCACTGTGCCAGTTTGCAGTAGTAGTTTAACTTTCTTAGCCATTTTGACCACCTACTCTTTTCCTTATTGGTACGTGCTACATACCACAGGAAGCGGAAACGTATAAGGATTTTGAAACTGTTCTTGAAAATTGAATGCGACCAAAACTGATGGAGTTACAGCGAGTTGAAGCAAAATAAGCAAGAAAAACTGTTTATACACTCTTTTACTTTCCTTCAATTATCTTAATATTAGTGTTGTCTTCCTGTAATTTTTTTATGCTCATGATATGCAGCAATGTATTATGAACACGATGGTAGGCTCAGCTTTCATAAATATCATCTGGTAGCTTGGTTATATCGGGTAGGAGTACAACATTTCAATGCACTGAAAACCTAAAAATTCGCCTACTCCTGTGATAGTCAGTCATGACTTTATTTTTTACCCTATTGAGTTATGAATGGTATGTTGTTGTTGAACAATCACTGCCTGATTCACTGATGCAAACAAAATAGGCCTATCTTGTGTAAGAGATGAGTAAAGCCAAGAAATATGAATATTTTTCTGAGGCAACACAAGGGTTTTGGGTTGCGGCCAGGCAAGTACCACCACCATCGCCACCAAGGAAGCTAGAGAGACACCCTGTGTTCGACATAGATGGCAGCACCGTACGGGTTTCAAACTTTACTGTGGAGTCGGATTTCCTTGTACTCTAGCTTCCTTGGCCTGACCCCAACACTGGAGGTGTCACCGCACGCCCTCATGGCTCCATGCTTCCTGCCTCATGCTGCCCACCTCACGCTGCCCGCTACACGCTGCCCACACATGCATACCTATGCATACCTGTGTATGCACATGTACCTGTAGTCACCACTTCTCACTCGTCTTTTCTGTGGGGATGCCAGCCTCACCCCTTACCCACTGGATGGCTGCGGAAGTTTAGATGGCTCCTTTCGCCCCAAACTCGACAAGCATGTTGTTAGCGAATATGAATAATAATAATGGTATATTCACATGCGCCAATCTTACCTTCATTGTAATCCCAAGGTTTTTTTTCCGTTTTAGAATTTAGCTGCTATGATGTTCTTGTTTTTTTCTGGAAGCTATGCCTGAGTAGAATATATTTTGAGGGCGCCGTGTTCGAGGGACTGCTGTCCCTCGCTGTACTCTGCACATACCATGGGGCCAGTGCTTCGCCGCTGGAGGTGATTCACCCTCATCTTGAGTGCCTTGAAGTAGACTGTTGGAGGAGTGGAATCACAGACCTCCCTCCTCATGCCCATCCTCACCTACAATGGACGCCCCATTTGTCTCCGCCACGACGCCTCTTTCCGCGGGTGAATTGTTGGGGCGTGTGGCGACTGCTAAATGTCGGGTTGCGTCAGGAACTCAGCCTCGCCTCACTCCTGCTTTGTTCTCCGAGATAGCGGCAATACGCGCCAACTCATGCCCTAGGCCTAGGGCCTAGTCTTTTATCATATAAAACTTTTGGGAACTATAAACAACATCGATCATTTTGAATATTTTGACAAGACCCGAGCGTAAATGTACGTACACATGCACGTACGATCCGACGTGTTTTAGATGCTTATTAACACCCCAAACTCACCATCATCATCATCACATTATTTTCATCATCATCATAGCTATCACCATCACCAGCTCCACCACCAATAAGCCCTCGGCCTCGTCTGGGGCAGTGCTGGAGTGACCGGTCTGGTAGTGGTCAGACCTGCTCTTGGACGGGTCTCGTCGCTTGGTGAGGCCGCCTTGAAACTAGATTGTGGAATGTAAAACATTAGAATTCTTGCAAGGGACATTAATTGGACTGTTCTTTCCTTGATTTTAGTGGCCGTACATTGAATAGGATGACGTTTGTGAGTGGCGCCGGCGAGGCCTTCATAGCACTGCTTGACGACCATGTAGGGTGAAGGTACGTCAAGATAATGTGACGTGGAAAACTATAAGGTGGTTGATACTGCGCTTCTTATCAATGGTCTCGTAAGTTTGTAGAAAAGGAGGCTACAGTTCTTTATGTTTTGATCGAAAACTCTTGAAACAAAGACAATTCGCAGAGAGGAAGGAAGAAGGTGGCTGGCTCATTTGAGGGCACTTGACTTCTGAAACGCTTGGGAGTGTATTTGAAAAATGTTGATACATCGATTGTTTGAGTAGAGGGATAAAAGGCAGTCCCGTTCATGGTAATGGAAAAAATACGAGTGAGGGGAGTGCAAAGGAGCCACGTGATTATGTGGTGGGGAGAGGGAGACACATTCCTTGACTTGCCTTTCGGATCACGATCCTAAACACCACGGAGGCCTTAGGGAGAAGATCAGAACTGCATAAGAAGATAAGAAGGGGTGCAGTATTATATCTAGCTATAGACGACAAAATGTTCATCGCTGGATTAAATGTTAAAAACCCGAACTGCTTCCTGGCTAGATGCGTCGCGTATCTATGAAACACTGAATATCGTGTCTAGTATAGTTGAACTGTGCGTAACGGAAGAAGCATCAGCTGGCCGGCCAAGGACCCCAACTATCGTGTCATTATATAGAGAATATAGAAATGTCCACAGATCAGGAAAGAAAAAAAAGCAGTGCGTAAGGATTCTAGATGGTGGTTAAACAGTGACAGTCTTCTGCGTACATGAAATGAGACTGTACTATACCGTAAGTATTGTATGTTACATTTTGCCTGGCACACTCAAGTATGGCATCTATGCCAACACATCACACGTTCTGTCTGTACAGATTGTACTGTACAGGTTGTACAGATTATTGAAATTATCATACATGTGTATATGCTGTAGAAATGTGTTCTGTCTGACTCGTATGCTGGTGTATTGACGACTTCGTGTGTACATTTTAGTTTCCTACGTTTACTTGTACGATGTTTGTTATGTGGGCGGCGAGAAGGGAGGAAAACAGGGAAATACTATGGTGGCGGGTGGGTAGTAGTGAGAGGGTGAGAGTTGAAAGCAGGAAGTAGAAAGGTGCACACAGTAACGTCTGACCTGCTTGCTTTAGGGAACTTACCAGCATCCCTAAGTGACCACACGCCTCTGTTCAGCACACAAAAAAGGGTGTTACGGAAGCAGTTAAGAGAAACTTATTACCCTGGACGCCCTTTTATTGCCTTGTAAAAACTCTTGTTGACCGAGGCGCCAATGGATGAAGGGGAAACCATTGACACTACACACCTTCCACCAGCTTCGAGCCGGAGGAACCATAGTTTGCTGCAGCCACATCCTCGACAAGCACGATCACTCCACCTTATACGCTGCAGCCCCAGGATAACATTCCGAGGCACCGAGCTGTACTAGGTGGTACGCCGCTTTTAACCTTCTCTAAGAACAATTACGTGTTTATGGGCGTATTGTGCCTCGTGGCGTGAAGCCCCTTCATCCCCCATCCCGCCCTCCAAGGCCAGACCCCCTAAGTGGCGCGCACCTCCTCATTTTGCCACAGTGCGGACGCCAGCACACGTAATTAACCGTTAAATAGCGGTGGAAAGACGGTGGCTGGCGAGCAGTCCGTATGGATGACTGCTGGTGGTGGGACTGAGGTAATCCCTTCTCGTATTGAGAGGTGCGGTTGCCTCCTGTC
This sequence comes from Chionoecetes opilio, assembly GCA_016584305.1. Taxonomy (NCBI): domain Eukaryota; kingdom Metazoa; phylum Arthropoda; class Malacostraca; order Decapoda; family Majidae; genus Chionoecetes; species Chionoecetes opilio. The sequence continues at coordinate 41,884 of JACEEZ010018428.1, read as the reverse complement.
CGTTGGTGAGGAATGTGAAGGTGGATGATGGTGATGGCTATGGTGGAGGTGGAGGTGTTGTTTCTATAGTGTTATAATTATTATGGTGTTGATAAACGTTGGGTGTTGAGCGAGGAGACTTGGTGATGGATAGCGACTTGAGTCGAATAATATATTGAGATGAATGAATGAGGGAGGGTTGAAGGGATTTAGAAGATTTAGATTTAGAAGTACTGTAGAGGCTTGGAGGATTAGTGAGTGGTGAATAGGGTAAGGGGAGGAGGAGGGGCACGGGGGCGGCCAGCAGCATCCAGGCGGTGTGTCGACGGCCAACATTTAGTGCGATAGTCAGCAATGTCTCCCTGTGGTGCTGGAGGTGATGTCACTGACTAGGGCAGACAGCCGCAGACACACCTTCCCTTTCCTCTTTTCCTCTTCCTACCCCTCTCCTCCCATCCTTCCGCCCACTCTTGCTTGTGAGAGAGAAATGAGGCGTCGTCCTGCCTGCCATCCATCCAGTCTCCCTAAAATCTGTCCCACGTCTGAAGAGGAAGTGAGCGCTATACCGCCCTGGCTCTTGTCTTGTTGCTCTGGCAGGAAGGAAACGGCTTTCGAGATTCATTTGTCAGCTGTAGGGGTAACGCCGCCTCCGTCACCTCCTTGAACTCTTTGTCTCAGTTTTGCGGGAAAATTTTGTTCACGCACTTAAAATGATGAAAGTTAAAACTCTACTAAATGCAAAAGGGCCACAGCCTGGCAGGGAAATCAAATCCTGAACCTCACTGTTGAGTTGAACGCTACGCCGTTACGCGTTGAACGCTACGCACCACTAGACCGTTTGACGTTTGTCATTGTTATTTTTACTTTACTATCATTACCACTAACATTTACTACGACTACTGCTACTACTTCTACTACCTCTACTACTACTACTACTACAACAACAACAATTACTACAATATTTTTACTACTACTATACTACTACTACTACTAACTACTACTACTACTACTATACTACTACTACTACAACAACAATTACTACAATATTTTTACTACTACCACTACTACTACTACTACTACTACTACTACTACTACTACTACTACTATTACTACTACTACTACTACTACTACTACTACCTCTCTTACATGGAGTTGTAATAGTTTGGGAAGTTGTGGTGGTAGTGGTGTTGAGTATGTCGGAGGTCACTTGAGGTCACCGGTCTAGGTCAAGTGTCTTTCTTCCAAGGGCAGTAAAGACGTGACTCCCGGCTGAAGGGGACCAACCTTTCCTGACAATTATTTTTTCTCAGCCGACGTGTCCCGTGGCCCGTGACAGCACGTTATGGTGGGTGGCGGCAGTGGAGGGGTGACGCTAGGGCGGCTAGGCTGTGTCGTGATGGTGGTGAGAGCGGGCACTGGACTCGTGTTGTTTGGCGGGAAATATATGTTTATGAAAGCTTTATAACGTTAATTTATTACGATTGTTATTATCTTAGTTTATATGTGGGAAGGAAAGCCAGTTCCTTCAGACAGTCCAAAAAAAAAGGATGCCTTTTCTGTCTGTGTATGTGTGGGGGAGGGGGAGCAGTCTCCAGGGAGCAACACCCTCCTGGATATGGTAGTATGATGCCCCAAGCCGTACAAGAAGAGGACCTGGGGGTATTATTCTTGTGGGTCTGGTGGGCGGTGAGAGGCGAGGTGTTAGTTGTGTGGTCGTGTAGAGAGTGTCGTGCCGTGCAGGTGTGTTCACTGTGTTGTAAGGCGTTAACCATTTAGAGGACGGTGGCGGAGGAGTCCTATAAGTACTGACAGGAACACTGTCAGCATAGGTTGGCCCTGCAGATTGGTCCTTATGACAACTGTACGAGTATATTGTGTACTTGTGCAGGGGAGGCGATGGCAGAG
>JACEEZ010018428.1:25000-35000 GCA_016584305.1 Chionoecetes opilio | reverse complement strand
ACCTCGTAAATCGCCGTGGCACCTAACCGGGGTAGAAAGCGAATGCCTCGTTCTCGCTAAGCTGGGCTACCGAGTTTCATAATTTAAGGCACGGCAGTAATCACATGATGGACACATAGGGAAGACGGTACCGGCGGCGTGCAGGGCTGCGGGTGTCCGTTAGTTACCCAGCGCTATAATTACAGAGTGGCAGACATAGGTGAGGCAAATGATTAGTGCGCCTGAGTTATCCGACAGGTAAGTGAGGGTGAGTTCGGAGTAATATGTGAGGCCAAGAGGAAGCAGCGGCGGAGAGGAGATTGTAATGTGTAGTGCTGCAGGAGGTGAGGTGGTATAGTGGCAGCGCTGGTTGTGGTACTGATAATGGTGGTGGAGTATGGTAATTATAGTGGTGGCGGTAGCTGTGTTGGTGCATTTCCTCCAATACCAGCTGGAAATATCAACACGAAGGTGACACCATACCAGGCAAAGACCGCTTCATTTAGTGTTAAGTACCGCATATTGGAGTTAATTGGTGTTATTGATACCTTGGTGTGTGACTGCTCCCGCCACGCCCTGCCCACCGCCTACCTAACAGGCAACGAAGGAAACCATAAAATGCAATACTTTTCTTTTCTTTCCAGGTAAGCGCGATGAGGGTGAGGGATAGACCTGCAGAAGAGAGGTAAGTTGGGTTGTGGTGGCGGTGCCTTCGCTGCAACAGAAAGGCTTTGGGTTAAGCTCCCAAGGTTTTTGATGGCGCAGTGTTATCGGTGAATGAAAGACGGTAAGGTAAGAAATGGTCTTCTATGCAGCAGTGTCGCCCTGCTTTGTTGGTTCAGGCTACTTAGGCCTTACCACATATTATATATATCAATAGGCAGGTTGGAAAGTGCTTACCTTTATATAGACAAATAGCCTAAGTTATGCAGCTTTAATCAGCATCATCTGTTGGCAGCGCAGTAAACTTAAAAGTCCAGGGCACGTGGCAGTATCGTGTGTGGTAATCAGAGAAGTTTGTAGATAAGTGTGCAAGTAGTCTTGCCATAAAGTTCTTACTTAATGAGTATAAACATGCACACACTTATACACTTACTTGCAATATCACACAATATTCAATAAGGCAAGCGATCATGTAGCAATATCATAATTCAGGTTCATGATTTACTATTAAGTAGCCTGCATTCATGTAACATACGTAATTATAGTAACACTAGCCGCAAAGCCGCCCTCCGGGCGGACTTTTTGGCTAGCTCCTGCGGAGGGCTATTGGGCCCACCACCTGAAGGCCCACCAAACACAGACTCTCCAGATAGCCCTTTCTAACTTTCCTGAAATCATGGATGTAGAAATGTATGTATTAACGCCAACCCATTCACATCACTCCCAACCCATTCACTCACCCATTACCCATCACCCTCCACCCATCAATTCACCCATTACCCATCATCCCCCACCCATTCACTCACCCATTACCCATCACCACACACCCATTCACTCACTCATTACCCATCACCTCCCACCTATTCCCTCACCCATCACCCATCACCCCCAACCCATCACCCCCCACCCATTCACTCACCCATCACCCCACACCCATTACCCATCACCCCACCCATTCACTCACCCATTACCCATCACCCTACATCAAGGTTTCCTCAATTCTCGCAACCCACTTTTTTTCACAATTCTCGCTAATAGGCTACTAAAAAATAAAAATAAAATAAAATTGATCGGATCATCCCATAAGTGGGCTTAAAATGTTCCCCTGGTCGACCTGGTTCCAAAACTGTTCCATATGATGGGATTGCGCCACTGGGGGCGGAACCTATCGCGGACACACACACAGACACACAGACAGACACACTTTCGCTTATATTATTATAGATATGTACAAGTAGTGTAATTGAATAATGCGTCCTGTGATGATTTTTAAACATAACATTACAATTCAGCGATTTTTGTTGTGAGATAGATAAAGGGACTAATATTTAAATGGACAATTTGGTGTATTTGTTGGCCGGTATACAGTAGATCACACAGCGTAGGTAGACAGGGAAACGGATAGATGGTCCAAGGAGAGATATCCTTTCTTCATTCTGAGTTTGAACGAAAAAAAGTGTATACGTATGTGGAATTTATTCTCAGATAATATGAGGCTATTTTATGATTTCTCAAGTTGTGAAAGTCTTTATCTTTATCACTAAGAATTTCGGAATTTTAAGTTTGAGGAGCAGTATATTCTACCTTTTTTTCACCCCACTTGTGTTGGTGACGGCTACTTGTATGGGAAAACTCCATTGATATACATATAACATAAACAAGTGGAACACCACCTCAAGATGCAGCCTGGCAGAAGTGTGAGGAGACAATAGTTTGCTCATCACTTCCAACAGTCTCTTTTGTTGGGGTCCCTGTGGGATTTTCGCTCTGCCAACATTCCTTAATCAGGCTCTCATACAACTTGACATAATTGTGGGGTCCTTGACGGCAATGTGAAGTGTTCGCTCCGGAAGGGTTACAGTTACGAGGTGTGGAGGTAGAAGGAGGTGGAGGGGCTGCACTTCCCCACACCTCATAAAAGAAATTTAGTTAAAAGACACGCTCGCCCCTCATCATGCAACTCAGGGGAAACAGTTTGTACTCCTTTCAGTATCGCTGTCATTTGTAATCCCCCCCCTCCCATGCCGACAGTTGTAGCCTATTCCTTCTCTACACCTCTCGGACCATGTTTGCCAGGTCTTCATCCGCTGTAATTATCTATCATCCTCCATTACACTTCCACTCAGCGCAAGCAGCCACACGCACTGCGTTCGTTACCTAACACAAACGTGACAAAATTGTATTCCCTTGGTGGAGGGTCACCTAGCTGCGCCGCTTCCTGCCCATGTCTTGTGGTGGTGAAGAAGTAATTTTGATCGTTCAGACAACGACGTCCCATTGTTAAGACAACGAACTTACGCACGCACTACATACCGTGTCGCTCAACACGATCAATTGAACACTTGCAGACTTTTTTGTTTGTTTTTGTGCTGATTTGTCTCCCATTGTTGCAGTTTCACACTCGTGAGCACCCGTCTTTTTAAGAATTATTTTTATCCATGTACACACCGGGCGCAGCATCACCTGTCCGGTATGTGTACTATTTCCCATATCAGCAGGTATTCCAAAAGATGCACACGTGTACGTGCTTATTGAGCTGTGATTAACGTAAGTAAATACAGCGTTTATTTCTACGCGTTGAAATGCATGGTGTGGGTACAATCAACTTTTTTTCTCTCATCACCAACGGCAGGGAATGTCCATTCTAGTACTTACCTCACCTCAACTCAAACCGACCCCTCCCACCACCGTCTTGTGCCACCCCACCCCAGAGTGGACCTGTGGACGCTATAAGTGTCATTGACGTGATGCAACCCTTTGCCTGCCTCTCACCTTTATGAGTCCCTGTTCCATCTGGTGTTGAGGCACACCTGTTGCTAGCCTGTGACACATGCTCCTGCCACCACCACGACCAGTCACCATCTTTACCTCCCTCGCTCAGCGGCTCCCCCAGTACCTCATCCCACTCGTTGGTACCGGGTCACGCTTTATTAAGCCTTCTGCCATCTTCAAAACATTATTGGATATTTTTCAAGACTTGTTCACTCTTAATCACAAATGATATTTGCAACAGAAAACTAAATCCCTGCCTTCGTTCTTATCCAATCCGGATGGAGGATGGAGCATGAGGAGCTGTCTGTCACCTGAAGGATGTTCTGTATCCACGATACAGTATTCAATTTCTTCTGACGATTTCATCATAATGTAGGAGATTTAGGTGTGTAGTCATAATCGGCTATGTTGCATCGTTATCACGCCATTAATTAAAAGGAAACCATAATACCATTTTATCTGTGAAGCCACATGCAGAGTTACAGTTAACAGTAGCACAGTGATCTTCGAACCCCCCCCCCCCTGCACCACCCCTGTGTGTCTGGCTTATGGTGCTACAAGCCCAACGAATGTGTGTGTGTATCTGTGTGCATTTCAGTGTATACCCTCCCGCACTTGTGTTTAGGTACATGTTTGCATACGTGCTACTGCATGACCATGTCTGTGTGTATTCACATACCTTTTTTTCCACTGCGCGTGTGCATACATACCAAAGGTTACGTCCATGTATTTTACTGTCCCGCATATTATAAAGAGCTGCGATTCTAGAATGTTTTCCCGCCATGGCTGACATATGCCTATTAACCTCCGTACAGTGTATTTATTGATGGTCATGAGTGGCGACGCACATTCAAGGTGCTGATGATACGGGAGCGGCGTGAAGAAAGATATCATTGTTGGTGCAGTAATGAATGCTAGCGATAAACTAGACAACCCGAAATTCTTCATTAGCAGAGATGACTTGCTCTTCTGCAGGGCATCGCGAGTAGGTAGGTAAGGAGGAGAAGGCTCTGGCGGCAATAGAGGATAAATTCGAGAAGGCATAGATGCTACACACACCATCAGTTTTTTCAGTTGATAATATTATAGAACAAACATTTCCGAAGATAACAGTGTATCATTTATACTGATCAACATATTTGGAAGGGGGAAAAATACTCTGGAAATAAAAACTTTTTCCCCGGGTTCCTCGGCCAGAGTCGCTTTGTTTTTGTTTATCACGTGATCATGACGTCACGTGCATACTATCTATAGGGAACATTTACCAACCATTGGTGTAGCACAGAGCAGAAAGTGATGAAGAATATGAGGGTGGCGATCAGTGCACTCCAGGGGTGGATGACAAACTTAAGGTCAGTATTTACATAGCTTCTGTAAGCTTATGAGTTTTCCTTAAACAGACAGAATATTTGATTTGAGCTTTAAGTCCCCATACATAATAATCAATGCTTGTGTTTTGCCATAAATCTTTCCACAGGATTATGGTAGAACTGTGCTCCCAATGCGCCCCTTATGTTCAACCAAAGACTACTGTATACTGGACTTGTTTCTGGGGCTCTGCGCCAACCCGCCCATGACCAGTGGAGGCTGATCGGCAAGGTAAACAAGTGTTCCATGAATACAGTAGACTATGGTTTATCATACCACACCACTGGGTTACAGGCAGTGGATGCCGATCCTCCCATTGACGAAACCGCACCCTCTCTTGACGAAGTCAAGGCTGTAGCAAGGCTGTAGCAAAGTTGAAGGGTGGAAAGGCAGCTGGTGTTTGTAATATCAGTGCGGAGCTCCTCAAAGCTGGGGGTGAGGCCATGATCCGCGGGTTGCATGCTGTCCTGACTGCCGTGTGGCAATCAGGTACCATTCCTCCTGACTGGAAAAGGGGGCTGGTCGTCCCTATCTGGAAAGGGAAAGGGGACCGTCAGGACTGCAACAATTACCGCGGTATTACACTGCTCAGCGTACCAGGCAAGGTGCTTGCCCATCTATTGCTGACACGAATTCGCAGTCATCTGGTGAAGCATCAGAGACCTCAGCAGTCTGGGTTCACGCCTGGTAAGTCAACAACGGACCGTATCCTAGCGCTTCGTGTCCTGGTGGAACGCCGACGTGAGTTTCGACAGGGGATGCTTGCAGCCTATGTTGATCTCAAGAAGGCGTTTGACTCAGTGCATCATGAGTCACTCTGGGATCTTCTGCGACTTCGAGGGATTCCTGCAAGGACTATTGGTTTGATAACTGGTCTGTATTCTGGGACTGAGAGTGCTGTGAAGTGTGGGGCAGGTGTATCCAGCTTCTTTCCTGTGAATACAGGAGTGAGGCAAGGGTGCGTCCTTGCCCCATCACTTTTCAACGCTTGTATGGACTGGGTATTGGACAAGGTTGTAGATCAAAGTGATTGTGGAGCATCCGTCGGCAACACCAAGATCACTGATCTTGTTTTGCCGATGATGCAGTAATCTTTGCTGAGTCGCTGGAGGTCCTGGTGATGGCTCTCGAGGCGCTGCACGAGGAGGCAAAGCCTTTGGGACTTGAGGTCTCCTGGCTCAAGACCAAGGTCCAGGTATTTGGAGACTTACTAGATGAAGCAGTACAGTCTGTTCATGCGTGTGGCGAGGACATTGAGATCTTGGAAAGTTTTACATACCTTGGTAGCGCAGTCCATAATGACGGCGGGTCACGTCAAGAAGTCTTACGGCGGATTGGCATAGCCCACGGTGTTATGGACTCGCTCAGCGGGAGTATTTGGCGTTGTCGGTACCTGTGCAGGAGGACAAAGATCCGGATCTTCAAGTCGCTTGTGATCCCTGTCTTACTCTATGGTTGTGAGACATGGACACTAAATAGTGACTTGAATAGACGAATCAATGCCTTTGGTAATAAGTGTCTTCGCAGAATCATGGGGTATCGCTGGGATGATTACGTGTCAAATCAGCGATTGCACCGTGAGAATGAATCGAGGCCTATTACCTGCATAGTCCGTCAGCGCCAACTTCGGCTATATGGGCATGTGGTACGCTACCCTGAAACCGATCCTTCCCATCGGGTTGTATCTGTAAGAGACAATCCGGCGTGGAGGAGGCCAAGGGGGCGCCCACAAGGCTCGTGGCTGGGGCAAGTTGATGTTTCTTGTCGAGAACTGCTTGGTATGGGAAAGGAGCCTGCATGGGAACTCGCGAGTGGTGACCCCCGGGAGTGGCGTCGTAGGGTGGGCGAGGCAACGCGCCCCCCGGCGTATGCTCCCAATGATTGATTGATGGTTTATCAGTATAAATGATATACTGTTATCTTCGTAAATTTTTTTTCTATAATATTATCAAATAAAAAACAGTAAAATACACTAAAGAAATGCCATTATGAGACTCTGAAGAAATATGCATGAACTTAATATTCACTTAAACTCTTCGCCATGTAATATTTTGCGAGACAACTTATAACATGGAGCATATCAATAGAAGCGGAATTTTATTAGCTTTTCATTGATATATTTAGTTTTCTAATAAATTAATTAGCATTATGCATAAATTAGCGTGAACTAAATAAAATACATCATCAATCGGGAAAATTACCCGATTGATGTTATTTATTTAGTTAACGCTAATTTATGCATGGTGCTAATTCATTTATCAGAAAACGAAATATATCAATGGAAAGCTAATAAAATTCCGCTTCTGTTGATATTCTATAATAAAGGTAAAATCATGCTCGTGTGTAGTGGGACATTTCAAGCGCTCTGGGGAACCCTAAGCAGCCGGTTATGTAGTTTTTTTTTCTTGGGCCGGCTCTACCCAGAACACTGCATGGATGAGAAGAGTGATATGTTTACAAAAACAAATATCGGCCCCGCGAATAAGGCTTCTTAGGGATGTTATTATTTTTTATTTGAAACTTTTTTTAATCGGTTAATTCTTAGACCTACACACACTCAAATTATTAGCAACTCTTTAATTACCTGTTTATATTAGTTATTTTCTTTTTCTTTTACTTTAGCAGTACTTAACCCTTGATCAACACCCTGGAAAATAATACCCAACCCATGGTAAAGATCTTGTATACACTTTAAGAAATAAAATATAAATATATGCGTTAAACAGATCTTAATTTTATTATTGCTAACAAAAACTGCATTTTTTTTAAAGAATAATAAAAAAGTTGAAAAAATTGAAAATTTGAAGAAGAAAATTGTAAAATGTGTAAAAACCTAAGATTTTCTTTTTTCATTGATTCACTGCGAGGGCTGTGTTGATATGAGGTAGATCCCGCTTGCCCCACGTGGAGTCCAGACGTCCCACGGGATGCTCCAGTCTCCCCAGGCATGAAGGTATTAAGGGCCTTCCTTACCCTTAATTAACCCTTAATACCTCCATGCCCCCAGGCCTTATTGCCCATCGGTTGAAGTGAGCCAAGCGGTCAAGGAAAGGGTATGTCTCAGAACGTAGAAAAATAAGAAAATTTGTTGCAGGGTATCGTTGCAGCGCATTGCATCGTAGTCTGGGGTTGTAAAGAACAAAACACATGCACAAGGCAAGAAATACATTGAAAAAAATTGTACATATACTAACAGGTAGGGAGGGGGAAGTGGGCACTTAAAAAAGAAGCATTATATATAAAACAAAAATTAAGTCGTTGAGGTACATATTGATCACTTATTGTCTCTTTCACACCTGAAAAATGTAGTTTATTCCTGACATAAAAATAAAGACACTATTGTGTAACAATCGTTCCGTAACATGAACATCACCCTTGGTCAATATGTTGCACATAAGGCCTTTTAAATAGACGGTAACGAATAAAGCCGAACAAAAACAACTCAAATGGGTAGGAGACAACTAGGACATAAGACTGCTGGAAGAAGGGAGCCACACGATGCCCTAGCTGAAAACCGAAAATCAAGATCTTTACCAGGGGTAAATGGTGATTAATTTCCTCTTTAGTATTTTTTGTTTCTCTATGTTAGTATATTATGTGATTTTTTTCATTTTCTGTATGCGTTCGGGCGAAATATAATTATTATTATTATATAAAACATTAATTAGTGATTCGAGAGACATGATAATAACGAATGTGTTACGTTTAGCGGAAATTTATGTCAGCAGAAATCACTATAAAGATCTATAGCTATGGCTCAAAGTTATGGACGAACTTCTGGTTGGTTTTATGCTATGTCGAGAATTATGCAAAGCCATAGCCTTATTATAAATACAAGCCCAGGTCCCTGACGCTACTTGCGTTAGGCATTTCTGCAGCATGCCGTGATGCCGCATGTTCTCGCCCCAGGCTCTCGTGTTTGCGGTTGTAAATCATGAGGTGAAGGCGCTGTGATATTCTAAAGAGGCGTTTGCTATACTCTTGCCTTCGTCCCTCCGCATCCTGGTGCCTCTGTCTCCGCACTGCATCCGCTTCTGTAAGTCTTCGTCCAATCTATCATGTACCTTTGTTCCTTCCCTTCATGTATCTTATTTGTTTTCTCAAACTTTTATTCTTATTATCTTCCTTTCATCTGTCTGCTCCTCACTACACTCTCCATCCAGCTATCTTCGGATTGTTCATATCACTATTATCACCTCCACCATCATCAACAACAACATCATTATCACTTTCCTGAGGTTAGTTATTTGGGTTACCATAACAACGCCACGATGGCGTTCCAGTTAAACCTCTCATGGTTACCATTCATTTGCGTTTTTGGATTATTTTAGTCAGTAATGTTTTGCCATATTACTTATTATTATTTGGAAATGGTAACTGCATAAAAGTATCTAGCACATACATTCTATTATAGTTAAGATGCTGTTCACTTGTATCCCTACACTGGGAGAACACCGATCGGGTATGCTGACTGTCTTGATATCACGGCAACTGAAAATTATGAATTTGCTGCAATTTTGGCTTAGTAACCGCGTTGATTCTTCCTCAAAAATGTTTCACATATTGAATATGTTGATTATTATTGATGTTCTATGAAAATATTGAATCATATATTTTTTTTTTTTTTTTTTTTTTACATCTATGCCTATAGCGCCTGTAGGCAGTGACTTCTAAGGCTCGGATGGTAGGCCCTGGAGGCTCACTTGAGGGCTGTGATGGTTGGCCCTCGCCGTGGTGGCGCAGGCAGGATTTTTATAGTGACGCCTGTGATTAGAGGCTTATGTCGCCCCCCTGTGTCCTCCGATGCACTCGCAATCGAAGGTAGAGTTAATGGGCAGGGCATGTGGGTGTTCTTAGGCCACTCGACGGTGCAGAAAGATTTTGGTTTTCGTCGGGGATCGAACTCTGGTCACCAAGAACGCCACTCGGAGACGCTAACCACTCTGCTACAGCCTCCCCTATGGTGATGATCGATGATCTCGTCGGTAGGGAGGTACCGCCCGACGATTTTTTCCCAATCGGGCACACGATGGGGGTGAAAACATGCTGTCTTGAAACAGCCGTCGGGTATTACCACGCCGGAACCCTATAGGGCATACGACGAGACGTTCTTGAAACTGGCCCTAAGCACTAAGGAAGCAAAAAAAAGTAGATACGCAGACATACTGCATACATACGAGTGTAGCTCAGGCCCTGTAAAATACAACTAGGTAAATAT
>JACEEZ010018428.1:0-20000 GCA_016584305.1 Chionoecetes opilio | reverse complement strand
GACCACCCTAATATATATATATATATATATATATATATATATATAATATATATATATATATATATATATATATATATATATATATATATATATATATATATATTTCTCTCTCTCTCTCTCTCTTCTCTCTCTCTCTCTCTCTCTCTCTCTCTCTCTCTCTCTCTCTCTCTCTCTCTCTCTCTCTCTCTCTCTCTCTCTCTCTCTCTCTCTCTCTCTATATCTATCTTTTCTATCTATCTATCTATCTATCTATCTATCTATCTATCTATCTATCTATCTATCTATCTATCTATCTATCTATCTATCTATCTATCTATCTATATCTATCATATATTATATATATATATATATATATATATAATATATATATTATATATATTATATATATATATTTATTTATTTATTTATTTATTATTATATTATTATTTATTTATTATTTATTTATTTATTTATTATATATATTATTATTATTTTTATATATATATATATATATTTATATATATAATATATATATATATATATATATATATATATATACCCACATACATTTTATTATGTATATAATATATTTATATATATTTATATATAGGGGAGACCAGGGCTGATTGGCTATAGAAGTAAGTTGGCACAGCTGCTTTATTTCCCATACTTGATGGTAGATGGCGCTGATATGCCTAACATGGTCTCAGCACGTCTCTTCAGATACCAAGAAGCAGGCATCGAGGGAGGTGCAGGGTAGAGTTTCCTGTTTTGGGGGTTTCTTAGCGACAAACCAGGATATTTCCCGGGATCCCGGGATTTCCCGCATCAGGTAATATTTCTACTAACTAGCTACATTCTACAAAAACCTTAAGAAACACTTGAATGACCAGTGGAAAAAAATAAAGCACAAATAGAACCAAAAACAGTCTATCTCCTTCTGTTAGCACAAAAGAAATACATACAATGATAGAATAGATTAGATAATTAATTAATTAATTAAAATGATTAGAATGACATTTAAAGATTATTCAATTTAAAAGAACAATTATTATTCTATGCCATTTTGAAGCCCTACCCTACAAGAAAAGTGTTCTCTTTAGAACACTTGAATGACCTGCGGAAAAAAAAGGAATATAAAAATTTGCACACACAAACAGTCAATCTGTTTCTGTTAGCCATAAAAGAAATTCAATGATATATGGAATGACATTAAAAGATAGCGATCGTAAATATAAAATTTCATGCCATTTTGAACCTCTACTCTACAAGAAAACTATGCGTTTTGTATTTCACATAGTGCAAATCTGAGATAAGGAACAACAATAAGAATCCCGGGATTTGAACCAATTTCCCGGGGGAAAAAAACATAATAATTTACACCCGGGATCCCGGGGAGGAAACCCTAGTGCAGGGGCATTAAATTATGAGAAAAAGGGATTTTGCTGGAGTTGAGTAAAATCTGGAGTTAATATCCTTTGTTAAAACATGTACTTAATTACTTGAGAGGACAAACATTTTTTAAGCTAAAATTTAGCATGAGCTAGGTTAAGGAATCATTTGCCAATAAAACTAAGCTTCTAAACAGTTTTGCTAATTATCAAGCTCCATTTTAATGACAATTTCGTGGTTGGGGCAAGTTGGCATGAAATAAATGGGGCAAGTTGACACAGTGTCATCTTGCCCCACATACAAACATCTGTTTGAATTTGCGTACAATTGGAGATATATCTTACAATATTTCCTTTTTCATGATTTTCAGACATGTTTAGAACTTTATGGATTTGTTTTTTACATGTCAGAACTGTGATTCAAATGATGAATTAATTTAACTGTTTTCTTTCATATCCTTTATATTGCATTGTTTATATTATTATTTGGAAAACTTTGTCATAGCCTATTTTGAATGATCAGGAAACTTTTTATTAAAACTACGGCTCTGATTTTGAACCAAGTCTAGTCTTATAGATTGTGGGCTCAAGAGAACTGCACCCTATAAGGATTTGTTTTTACATGTCAGAACTGTGATTCAAATGATGAGTTAGTTTTGCTGTTTTCTTTGCAAGCCTTCACCTTGCCGTTTTTTTTATTCATTTTTTGGAAAAATGAGATATAGCTTGTTCTATATATGAGGCTGTTTTTTCAGTTTTCTTCACGAATCTGTGGGCCCTGGTTCGAATCCGGGCCAGGGCAAGTCGGCGGCCAGCCCAATCAGCTGTTCATCCTCCCTTTCGGGGTTGATAAATGGGTACCTGGGGAAACCTGGCGAAGGTAACTGTGGTAATCTGAATGCCACACGAGTCCTGTGTCCCGGGTTAATGGGTTGTCACCCACCACAGGCTCAAAGGCTAATGCGACGGAGATGAGCACCGAGACCACGCGCAGCATAGCGTATGTCCCCATCTTTACCTTCTTTACCTCCTCAGTTAGGGACTCAGAGGCAGAGTTGTTTGAAGCCATTTTTGAAAAAAATTAATGAAGAAGTGTAGGGATGTAAGATGCATGTATATAGTGTAGAGTGAGAAGTAAGAGGAGTTGTCTTTAGAGTGCAAGCTGCAGATACTCTCATGTGTATCTGAGACAATAAGGGATATGGACAGAGAGAACACTGGAAATTTCAATTATTCAATTTTTGTTTATTTTGTATATTTGTTTTGTATTGTTCTTGTACAATCAATAAAATTTTGAACTGATGAAAGCTTGCCTCACGGTACGGAGACGGACGGTACGAAAAGTACGGAGGAGTTATAACCATAACCAGCCTCTATACAAAAACACCCATCGTGTGTTTTTGCAATTCAGGATACAAAATACTAAGTAATTCTTGGTATAACGAAAGGATTGATAATGAGGAAGAAGAGCGATTGAGGATTGTTAGAACTGCAGCAGTTATAGTTAAAGAGGACATTAAGGCAAAGTTGTATAACTTTTGGATCTAGGCTCCTGGGCAGGGATGCTCGAAAATCCCTCGTAAGGGACAACTTACGAGTGTATGGCTACAATAACCTTACGAGGGTGGGCTGAGGGAGATGCTCGTACCGAGCCGTCACTCCCGTACGGTTATCGGTGGCCTCTGGGTGGGGAATATAGGGATATTCTAGGGATATGTGTGGGGAAATTCTGCTGACCAATCACAGAGCAGCGCCTCGCATGACGCGGCCTTATCTAGCCAATCATGCTCTCAGCTGTCAGGGAGCCCGATAAATAAATTTAAAGACAATTCAAATGCCGCTGTTGTGCTAAAATCGGCCCCTATCGGAAATCGTCCCGCGGACGCTTATTTAACCTAAATAACTCTACAAAACTTAACACAAACCTATCATAAACTTTACCTAACCTAAACCAGACCTAAACATAACTTAACCTAAACCTAAAAACTATGTTTGCCGGTGTTGAGCTAAGATCGGCTGATTTCCGAAATAGGGCCGATTTTAGCTCACTATCGCCAGAATGTTACGATAATACATAGCTGCCATATTAGCCTTTCAGCGTAATATTCTCCTGCTGATTACTACAGAGACGTACCCAGGGTATACCTTGATGCGCTGATCATAGGTTCGAGTCCCGCGTGCCCGAAATTAGGATCTATAGACCACTGCTGGCCTGCGCCGTACGTATGCCGTATCCGTGGCCCTGGCGGTACTCTGTTATAGTGGACGAGAACTGCGCGTTCGCTCTTTAGGTCAGACAACACACTGGGGGGCTAACACCTCACTGTGACACACGTGACACTTGTGTGCAAGGATAGTATAACTTTATAATATCCTTACTTGTGTGTATACGTGCGTGTGTACTAGTACGTCAGACATTTGATACCACCACCACCACCGGATCATTATAGCGGCCAAACTTGTATGATGAACTATACGTTTTGATTCAAGAAGTCGACCGATATATATATTTAATATATAGGTTTGCCCTGATATGAATTTATTACAAGTATAGGTATTGTATGTTAAATATGATATATATGGAGTCAATGATGCAATAAACACATCACATTTCAAACAGGCAAGCATGAAATGGCTCTATAATACACAATAAGCATAAAATATAGTGATACAACTTGTTTGTTTATGTCTTGTCGCTTCAAATTTCCCTCCCTTAGTGAGTTACGGATGCTCCAGACCACCCTTAGCCTCGCGGTCCCGCACCAAGTGAGAAAACGGTTTGAGCATCTCCCTTAGAGGCGCTACGAGGTAAAAGTCCTCTAAGGTAATACTTACGGGCCCGTAACTCTTTCGAGCATCTCCCCCCCTGGTGTATGTTATTCATAAACTTGGCTTCTCTACAGGGTATAATAAAGCACAACATTTTGAAGCTTCCTGCATGAAAACTACCCCACCTACAATTCTGGCTGATAGTTTCATGCAGCATGAAACTGTCAGCCAGAATAGTACCAGGAGTCTAGATCCATATTTCCTAACATAAACAGCAACTCTGGGTAGAATAGGAGAGCTGAAAGTCCTTGGTCGCACTGCTTGTAGAACTGAATAAGCTATCGCAATACGTAACCTGTGTCTGTTCTGTGTCTCATTTTCAACCTTTTTCGAGTAATTCATGTAGTAACAGCTGAAGGGAATCGGGCAGGTACATTGTTTTCCACATCATTAAAGAGTCCTTCAGGAGACGGATACAGTTGCAGGAGTTATACAACTTTGACTTAATATCCTCTAAAATTATATCTGCTGCAGTTCTAACAATCCTCAGTGGTTCTTCTTCCTCATTATATCAATCCTTTCGTTATACCAAGAATTACTTAGTATTTTGTGTCCTGAATTGCGAAAACACACGATGGGTGGTTTTTTTGGAGGCTGGTTATGATTATATCTCCTCCGTACTTTCCTTAAAATTTCGTTTTCAGATATTTTGCACTTATCTGGCAGGATTTGTTGAGATGCATCACATCCACCAATTCCTGCAAAGTAAGCTGACAGTATTCACTATCTTTCATGTAGGAACAGACTTGCTCAAAGGCAATTACGAGTGGCGGCTCGTGATAAAATAAAATGGAGGGACTTCAAGCTTCAAACAACAGTAGGATACACAAATTTGACCTACCTCAGGTACGAGTTGTAGTTGATGTGTTCACGGATTTCAGGGCATGGTAGTAGTGGTGGTGGCAGAAGGGATAGTGAGGGTGGTAGTGTTGGTGGTGGAAGGGATGGCTGAGGTGGTGATGGTAGTATTACTTGAAAATAAAGTATATGCATCGTGCGTCTGTTCCTCTTGCTTTGATTTCAGTCTTTTCATCTAATGTTAGATGAGAAAAGTTGATGTTTTGCAAATAATTCACTTGATTTTCCCTCGTCATAGTGTACTTAAAGAAATTACGATTTAACCACACCGTCCAGCGTCCACACGCAATGTAAACACGAGAGGACTGAGCAGTTGGTTCTTAGCTGGGCCAGACTGCAGCTCAGCGCCGCGACAACGGCGCCAATTAATAACAGACATGAATCGTACAGCAAATATGAAAATAACTTAAAGTTTGGTATGGTTTTAACAATAATTAACTTAGTAACGTATTGAAAATAATTAGATATCATATAATGACTTTTTATTATGATATATTTGTTAGTAGTGTTATCATTCTGCTGAGTCTAAAGGAATCCTACACCTGGCAGTGAGTGTCTAGGGGTGCTGCAGCTCTGCAGCCCTGTGCAGAAGGTCCACTGCCAGCTGCCACTGGCAATTACTATATCTTCATCTTCCCGTCGTCCACGTTTGCCCGATGGATTTAACTGCTGATTTTTCAGAGAGAAAAACTTACAGCAACATGATTCATGATATCTAGCTTCTTCTGCGACCAAACCTTGAATACCATCTACCACCGCTTTTACTTATTTGCTCCATTCATCTTTTCAATCATTAGCTTTATCCAAAACATTTTTCCTGAACTCTTTCTGAACTAAAGTAAATCATTTCCCCATTTTTTCAGGCGTCCACTAAAAAGGTTTTTTTTTTCTCTGTTTAAAAAACAAATCCAAAAAAAAATTTACAGTTTTTTTTTAAAATCAGTTTTAGTTTGTTTTGGCCTTATTTTTTCTGCACAAAAGGCCCCTTCAGTCGCCTCATTCGGGTCAGTCTTTGCCCCTTTTGGGGGAGAGACAAGACTTGTGGAAGGGGGCACTCCGTGTGGGTTTGAGTAAAGGTCCTTTTAAAGGGGGGCATGTGCAGAATTAGCGTTGAAAAATGGCTAGTGGAGGCGATGGTGTTTTTTAGTGTTGTGGAGGAGGGTTTTTTGGGGAGGTGTGGGGGTGGGAGGAAAAAGGGGAGGAGAGGGTGAAGTAAAGGGGAAGCCGAGGGGAAACCGAGTGTGGGTAAATGTAGGGGAAGTGTCGGGGGAGTGTATTTTGGAAGGGTGGGCCCATTTGGCGCTTTTTTCTTTTCGGGAAGGCGATCGATGCCCCTGAAAAGGTACTTCGTAATGAATTTGAGCGTTTAAAAAAGCGTGGTGAAAAAGCAGGAAAATGAGAAAACAACTCTCAAGTGTGGGGTTTGGAGTGAGTTTTTTTTGGAGTGGAGGGGAAACATGCAAAGGGATGTAATGGGGGTACCTGGGGGAAAAAAGGACGTGCCTCGGGCAAATACAAAAAGGAGGGGGTCTCTAGTAAGTCACCAAGGAGGGATAAATGGCAGGGGGTTAAAGAAAGGGTTTGGTACACCCCCCAAAGGGAAAAAAGGTAACAATGACCATGTTGTGTGCCAACGTATTTCAGGGTACTCCCGGGGGCTGAAAAGGGGAAAGATACGGAGAAAGGACGGGGGAAACGATACATCATCACCCAAAGGGTTTAAAATTTTGGGTTGGGTTGGTGACAGTCGGTTAAAACATCTCGACAGCGGGTTTCCCTTTTAAAAGGAAAGGGATGCGCATAAAATGGGGAGCTCCCCAAAGGGAAGGGGATAGATTTTATGTTAGTGATAAGATAGTTGAGTGCAGGGCGGATAAAGGGGGAAAAACCCCATCGGGTCTGCCTGGTGCGGGGGGAAATTATGTTGATGTGTAAGAAGTGAGGAATTGCTACGGGGCGGTTCAAGGAACTTAGGTATAGTTGGGGAACAGGGGTGGGTTTCCCTTGGGTGTGGTTTTCCTTTTCCAAGACGTTTTGTTGACGACTTTATACTCCAGGGCTTTCCCTTAAATTTTCCCGGCTGCACTTCAATTGCAAAGAAAAATGGTTAGGCCTTTGTAGACAGCTGGGCCCCTTTTTTTGGGGGGGCATAACCCCCTCTACCCCCGGCGGGGCCCGGGGGGGCCTTTTCGAAAAAAAGGAGTTCAGATCTTGTCTGAATCCCTTAAAAGGGGAGGTGGGTGCACTCCCCCAAGGCTTTTTTTAAGAAAAGAACCAGGGAGTGACACGGGGGTTTCGGGGTAAAGGGGAAAAATTGCGACACTAGGAGGGGTTCCAGAAGGGGGAGGGAAATAAAGTGATTCGTAAGGGGAAAAAGAGAGGAGGGGTTTAGTTAAAGATACAGGGGAAAAAGGACAAAATAAGAAGTTGTTTTTAAGGGCTACTTTTTACAAACTGTAAGGAATATTTTAAAAAAAATTTGATTTTTTTTAGAGGAAAAAATAGTTTTAGGGATTTTGATAAATAAACATTAACAGAAACTGGTTTGGGGTATTCAGGAAGGTATTTGGTCCGGAATTTGGATAGCTGGGTATAAGTTATTTTACAAGGGAAAGAAATTTTGGGAGGCGAGGTGGGAGTTGCCTTTAAATGCAAGGTGCATTGCGTGGGTTTTGTTAATAAGTTATAAAAAACAGATGACAGCAAAAGAGTCCCATATGGGTAGAATTAAGGGGAACTGAGAAAAAAGGGGTTTTTTTTGTATTTTATAAAACCCCCAAAAATTATGTAAAAGGAAATTTGCTCCCAATGGGGAAAAAATAAACCAAAAGGCCCGCGATATAAAACCCCACTATGCGTGGTGGGGATTTTAAACTTAGGAATATAGAACCCGGGATTTAATAATGGTGACAGCGGGGGGGGGCAGATGAAAGTTAAATAAAAATCCAGGAAAAACTTTTCCTAAATCCCCGCAAACAAGGAGGCCCACTAGAGGGATTTAAAATTCTAGATCTTTGCTGACAAAAAGAGACGATTTTGTTACAAATTGGAGGTCGGGGATTTAGATAAAGCGACCCCTTATTTGAAAAATTTAATTTAGCTTAAAATGGGGAAATTGGGGGAAAATTAAATGGCAATAACCTCAAATACCTAATTTCAGAAAGGGCCCAATTTAAAGGGAGGATTAAAAAGGAAACCTGGAGGTTATTAAAAAAGGTTGTGGGGATGGGGGGGAAGAAAATTTTTCCCAAAAGGGTAAAGGGACCGGGGCGATGACAGCTGGAAAAGGCCCCAAATTTTTAAGAAATTTGGGAAGGGGACCTGGAAAATTTAAATTGGGGCGGTTAAATATGGTAGTGGAGGTCGGGGCTGAGGGGGGTAATTAGAGCGGTTAGACCGGGAAGGGGTTGGGGGGTGAAGGTAATTAGAAAAAGGTTAAAAAATGGAAGTGAGGTAAAGGGGGGGTGGGAGGATTATACCTCATTTTGTAAGGAAAATAATTTTTACGGACAGAAAAAAAAATATTCCTTATAGGGAAAAAAGGGGCCAGAAAGAGTTTATCCAAAATGGTGACCACTAAATTTTAAAACCCCCCCTTGGAAATAAAAAGAAACATTTTTTTTAAGGTTCAAAGGCCCGGGTTGGTAAGGCCCCAAAAAACAGATAACGGGATGGGCAAAGGGCATTTAAAAAATTAACTCGAGTTTTTCCAAAAACAATTTTGAATTAAAGTAGCGGACCGGCCAAAAAGGGGGTCCAAAAGGGGGTTTTATCAGGATAAACTAAGACAAGGGAAATTTTTTTGGGCCGTTAAGGTCTTTAAAAGGGTGAGGTCTTAAATACGGATGAGGATATGTGTAAAGTCTAAATTTTTATTTCCTAAGTGTTTATACGGAGGAGGATACACAGACGATACCTGATGTGAACAGATGTTCAAAGGAAGCGTTTGAGAAAACTCAAAGATATTGTGATAACTGGGAAAGGGTGGAAGGGGGTATAGATGAAATGAAAATTTTTAAATCGACAGGACCAGATGAAGTGTATCCCAGGGTATTAAAGGAATGCAAGGAGGTTGTTAGTGAGTCGTTAGTGCACATTTTTAGGAAATCGGGTTGAGATAGGCGATGTGCCATTATTGTGGGGGAAAGGAAATGTTGTTCCCATATTTAAGAAAGGGGGACAGAGGACTAAAGTCAAATTATCGACCCGTAAGTCTAACGTCAGTGGGGGGTAAAGTATTGGAATCTATTATTGCAAAAACATTAGAGAGCACTTTGATAAACATAGTTTTGATAAATGATTCACAACAGGGATTCACCAAGGGTAGTCATGTCTCACCAAATTTATTGAGTTTTTTAGGAAATTTATAGACGGCAGAAAATGAAAGGTTATGAATAATATATCGGGACTTTAGAAAGGATTTGACAAAGTACCACACGACACTTTTAAAAATAATTTTAAAAGGCTCAGGGAAATAAGGGAATTCTTCATTGGATCAAGCTTGCTAAGTAATAGGCAACAAGGGGTTACAATTAAGGGTTTTTCTAAATCGAAGGGGGCTGGTGACAATGGATTTCCAAAAGGGCCCCATTCATTTTTGATTTACATCAACGCTTGGATAGGGGGATTAGCATGATATCGCAGTTTGCTGTGTTTCAAGCTAGGTGGATTATTGGGGATCACAGTCTGATGAAAACTTTTTCAGGGAACTTGAAAAACTTAACAGGGGGCATCAATGGCAGATGGAATTAATTTGATAGTGCAGCGTTATGAATTTTGGTAAAAAAACCCGGTAATAGATACACCATAAGCAATTATCGCTGAAAGATCAAAAGGGTGAAAAACTTGGAGGGGGGGTGAGCCAGCCTCCCCTAGGAAAAATGTTTTGGGGCCAGAAATGAGCTAATAAGTTTTGGATTCATTACCAGAAGTGTCAAAAGTGAATGGGGGAAAGTTATTCTAAAGCTTTATCTGACTCTGTCAGGCCTCCCCTAGACTAGCGGTTCATTTTGGTCCCCCATATTACAGGATGATATAGCCTTGTTAAAAACAGTGCGAGAAGATGACCAAATGATAAAAGGGATGCTAACTTTAGTTATGAAAGAGTTGAAGTTATTAAAATTAACTCCTTCGAGAGACGCAGAGAAAGGGGCATTTGATATTTTTTTAATGGAAAAAGGGGATTTAAATAGGGAAAGGGGAAAAATTTTTACGACTTTTAAACCCGGGGAGAAAAAAAGTAACGGGTTCAACTGGAAAAACGTAGATTTTTGAAAGGGGAAAAAGGAAAAAAGGTTCCAAATAGGGTGGTGAAGAAAGGGAAAGGTCTCGTAAACAGGTATTTTTTGCGGAGTCATTAGGAGCTTTAAAAAGGGGCTTTGGGTAGGGTTTATGGGTGGGATGAAAGGTGGATGTGGGAGTGTTTGGTGAAGAATACCACTTAGGCCTCGTGGCCTCTTGTACTTCCTTATTTTTTTTATGTTTCTTATGTTCTTATGCTCTTTTTTTCTTCATTGTCCTTTCTTCTTGTACAGCTGAAAACTCTTTTCTCTAGTATAGTCTTTTCTGCACTGAACATTACTTGTACAGCTTTAAGCTATACACTGTTGCCATTTATTATCTCCTATCTTCTTACTACTTTAACAAGCGTTGAACCTTTCTTTTTTTTTTAAGCCTTTCTTAACACAGACCTCTTTCAAGCTATCTTCACAAACTGGACATAATCAATTTTTTTCTGTTTTTCCCTCCATTTACACATAATATTTTGAAAGTAAACAGAGGGAAACTGAGCTTATATTACAGTACAGTTTTTATGTAGTAAAAAAAAGCAAACAATGATTATACACAACGAAAGGAAGTGTGAATAAAAAAAATGTCCAATCACCAAAATAGAGCAATGGTAAAAAAAACGAATATCTTTAAATGATCACTCGTAAAAAAAAATTGCAATACTGTTTTTTAGGAGAATTCAATGTTCTTTAATTAATAACTAACAATGTTTTTTATCAGACCAACCGTTTTCACGAAATATGTAAAACAGATTTTGGCGGCCATTTTTCCAAGAGGCTGACGAAGCTCAAGGTGGATTAATGGGACTTTGGATATGTTATTTTGGAGCTAAGGACGTATATCAATCTTCGCTTCTTATAAAAAAAATCCTCTTTTTTCCTTAATTTGCTGGAGTAAATACATTTTGGGAGTTTTCTAGTTGGTTGGGTCACCTCCTCTTATTTTCTCCTTTTTGCTGCATTATTTTAACATCTGTAAATCACAACAAATAACATACCAAAACCCGCTATACATACGAAATGGCACATTAAGACCCTAACCCAAGACTTTGTTATAGATACTTTTCATTTGTTTTCCTCCTCCCCCTTTGTCTTCCTCTTTTCTTTTTTCTTCCTTTTTCCCTTCTTCTTTTTCTTCTTCCTCTTCTTCTTTTCTTCTTTTTCCTTCTTCCTCTTCTTTTCATCTTCTCCACTATTTATTCTCGACTCTTCTTGTTTTCCAAATTAAAATAAAAAACTAATTATACCTTAATTACAACTTCCATGTAAAACCCATAGACTATTGGTTTCATTATTCCTGGGCAATTAAAGGTGAAATGGGTCTTGGTCTGGGGATCAAGGCCCTTTTTTTTTTTTTAAATGTTCAATGGTAGTTTGTTGGGATGATTGTGGGTTTTAGTTTGGTCGGGTCTTGTACCGTAGGGCTGTTTTTTTTTTTTCAATTGTTTAAAAATTTTGAGTTTAAAACCTTTTTAAAAATTTTTTTCTTTCTTATTTTTTTTTCTTTCTTTTTCGTTCAGTAAAAATCTGGGTTTTGTTTTTTGTTTTCATAAACTTCATGTTCTGGTTTGATGATATGAAGTCATATCCCCCCCCCCCCCTAAAATTTGGTCTGGGGGATGTAGCGGGTTCTTGTTTACTTGTTAGTTAAATTAAGTCTGATTTTTTGGTTTTTTAATCATGGTATAAGTTCGGGTTAATTGGATGGGGACGGGACGTTATTGTTAGCTTTGCTTCTGTTTGGTTGACACAGGGTCTAGTTGGTTGGCTGTTTGACAAAGACGATGTTTGGGGGTTTGCTGTTGGTTCTGACTTAAGGGTCTTTCTGAAAAAAGGATGAAATTATTTGGGCGTCTGTTTTTGTTTGGTCTGTTTGAGGGAAATTTGGCTTTGTCAGTTGTGTGGGCTGTCACACTGGGCGGTTTGATTCCCCGGGGTTCATTTGAAGTCGTGGGGGCGTTAAAAAACCGCGATTTTTCCCCCCGTGGTCGAGTCTCTTCCCCGGCGAAACCGGGGTCGATTTCATTATTGAAGGGGAGGTAATTAGCGGTTTAAAGCAATTACTTCCATTTGGCTAGCTTGAAACAAACCTTTTTGGGTTTTTCTGTGTAGCGTCTTCCCTCCAAGCCCCCCTTCCACCCTCTGGGTGATATTTTTTATTTTACTCTTGCCTCCATAACCCCGTTCCCTTCTTCCTTCCCTTTCCCAACCCCTTTCCTCCTTCTTTTTTCTCTTTTCTCTCTCTCTCTCTCTCTCTCCCTCTCCCCTCTTTTCGTCTCTTCTCTCTCTCTCTTTCCCCTCTCCTCCTGGTCTCTCTCCCCTTCTCTCTCCTTCCTCCTTTCTCTCTCTCTTCTCTCTCTCTCTCTCTCTCTCCTCTCTCTCTCTCTCTCTCTCTCTCTCTCTCCTCTCTCCTCTCTCTCTCTCTCTCTCTCTTCCTCTCTCTCTCTCTCTCTCTCTCTCTCTCTCTCTTCCTCCCCTCTTCTCTCCCCTCTCTCTCTCTCTCTCTCTCTCCCCTCTCTTCTCTCTCTCTCTCTCTCTCTCTCTCTCTCTCCCCTCTCTCCTCTTTTCCTCTCCTCTCTTTTCTCTCTTTTCCTCTCTCCTCTCTCTTCTCTCTCTCTCTCTCTCTCTCTTCTCTCTCTCTCTCCTCCTCTCTCTCTCCCTCCCCTCTCTCTCTCGCTCTCTCTTCTCTCTCTCTCTTCTCTCTCTCTCTCTTCCTCTCCCCTCCTTCCCCTTTCTCTCTCCTCCTTCCCCTTTTTCTCCTCTCTCTTCTTCTCTTCTCTCTCCCCCCCCTTCTCTCTCCTCTCTCTCTTCCTTCTCTCTCCTCTCTCTCTCTCCTCTCTCTTCTTCTCCTCTCTCCTCTTCTTTTCTCTCTCTCTCCTCTTTTTCTCCTTCTCTCCTCACCTCTCTCTCTCTCTCTCATTCTCTCTCTCCTCTTTTCCCTCTTTCCTCTCTCCCCTTCTCTCTCAGCGCGTCTCATTGCCGTGTGAGGCGACTGGTGAGGTTTTTGTGCCCTATTACTCTCGTGCTAATTACCCCGACCGCCCTGCTAATGGCCTCAACTAAACTCGGAATTAGGGAGTCTCCGCCAGCCACCAAAGGATGAACTCCGCCCCCAGTCCTTCGCCACCGCCTGCTGCCACTTCCCCCCTCCCCAGGTAACACTATAGCTTCCCCTCGTCTCCCCATTACTATAGTTAAAGGGGGGGTAGTGGGGACAGTGCGCTGGCAAGGAGGTGAGAGGTTCACGTAAGGGGTTTTTGGGATGGTAAGCGTTGTATAGTAAAGAAAAAGTGTGGTATGATAGGGGGATAACACTGTGGGGGGTGTGGATTTACTAGTATTTTACCCCAGTTGAATTTTACAGGCCTGAGTTACACTCGTATGGTCCCGTCTCCATATCTGCATTTAATTTGCTTCCTTAGTTTCTTAGTGGTGGGACTGTTTGGGCCCAGGCCACCACCCCG
This sequence comes from Chionoecetes opilio, assembly GCA_016584305.1. NCBI lineage: Eukaryota > Metazoa > Arthropoda > Malacostraca > Decapoda > Majidae > Chionoecetes > Chionoecetes opilio. Next base: position 6,191 of record JACEEZ010018428.1, on the reverse strand, counting down.
GGAGGCGGGACACAACCCCCGACTAACACCCCGGTGCCCATTCAAATGCTGGTGGACAGGGGGTCGAGTTTTAAGGAGACCGCACATCTTTCTCCGCTCCGCCCGAGAATCGAACCCGGGACTTCTCAGTTGTAAACCGAGCGTGCTAACCACTACACTATAACATAAAACCACTACACATTTATAAGACACCCCGGATGTGTGTGTGTGTGTGTGTGTGTGTGTGTGTGTGTGTGTGTGTGTGTGTGTTGTGTTTGTGTGTGTGTGTTTTGTGTGTGTGTAAGCATTCCCGGAAAGGTGATCTCTTACTTTCAACCTTTCTTTCAAAAAAATAGCTCAAAATTCTATTTTCAGTGTAATTCTCAAAAATTTGTTTGAACCCCGTTAACTGTAAAAGATAAATCCAATCCGTGACGATATAGCGGCGGAGGAGTATGTCGGGAGTGTTTTTTGCTGGGCAAATTAGCACCGAGGCCTTACTGATCTGCCTTTCTGGGGGGAGATCTGAAAAAGTGCCCTAGAGGTAAGGCGAAAAGAGCGCTTTACCCCGGGCCTTAAGGCGCTTTTTGTAACAGGCCCGGCTAAGGCAAACCCGGGTCAAGGCTATGTACAGTCGATATTTCAGGGCGCTTTTGCTCTCCCATACACCTTTCCCAAAACCCAATGCGTGGTTGTGGTCCGAGAATCCTACTAGCCAATCACGCTGCCTGTCTGAGCGCTGTTTAAGGCAGCTTCGGGCCAATCACAAGGCTTGAACACCTCAACACAAAACAAGAATTTAGGGCCATCCCTCCCTCCCTCTGCAATAAGGCAACGCTCGCCCTGCGGCCCGCCGAAACTGTTTGTCACAAGTAAAGACATTCATCACTGTTTTGACCACTTATATATGTTTTTCATTGGGGCGTGCCACATACCATTATAATCGGAAAACTGTGGTGATTCCGAGACTGTGGGGTGAAAATTTAAAGCAAGCAAAGTACAGGAGTAAGGAAGAGTTGAATAAAAAAAGGTGAAAGAAAATAAATGTTTTATACACGATCTCATTTTGCTCTCATTATCTTATTATGGTATGTTTAACTGTATTTTTATACAGTCCCTGATATGCACTAAAAGTTTCGTGAAGATGATGGTATGTTTCAGTTGTCCTAAATATCATCTGGTATATGATAATACCGTATAATAGTACAACATTTTAGTGCGGGCGGAGCCCCTTGGTGACATTGTCTAGTCGCTTTGCCCGCCGCCCGCCCGCCAACCAAAACACAACAAAAACATTTTTATCGCCAGCCCTATAAGCTTATAAAAACACCCTATAGTGCCGCATTTGTCTTTCACGATCAATTCATACACACCTTGCAACACTATTATAAAGTAAACACCAATTGTTACGTTTTTAGGAACTGAAAAAAGGCTGTATTTGCCTTATAAACAGAAGATGAATGTCTGTCAAAGGCCAACATTAGCTCACTAAATCAGGGTCTGACCATGCCTTATTTTCAGCGCCTTTAGCGGTGCCACTAAGGCGCAATCTCGACTGAGCATAGCGGTGTGGAGGGCGTTTCGCCTTTACCCACAGGCGCCCTAGTGATAGGGCGCCCTAGCTTCGCTCTCAGCATCTGGCCCCTGTGCCCAAAGGTGATGCCATGTAAGACTGTTGCAAGCTTATGTTAATTTTACTCCACCGAGATTGGGCCTACACCTTTAACCTTGCTGGTGTTTGTATGGTTATGTGTTTGTGTATTCACCTTTGGGCTTGCCAACGAGTTGGACTCGCGATCACCATTTTAAACCCTCTCGGAAAGAGCTTTGAGCTCGTATAATCGATCTTTGAGTAATACTGGGACCCTCACACACCACATACACCCCATCATCCTGCTAAAGGGGGAAAATTTAAACCACCCATATTGTCAGTGAAAAATCCCCGGATGCGAGCGGGGATCAAACACTCGACCATAGAATGGCTCCACACGCGCTCTTAACCACTTGACCACGTGTGTATGTTGTGTGTGTGTGTGTATTGTTATTGGTGTTATTTATTATTTTTTCGTTGTTTATTTCACATTTTTTGAGTTCACACTTTCCCTATAAAGGTCAAGGCATATTCAGGTCACAGCGTTGGTCTTCCCTACTATTGTCACACATTTGTAGGGGTATAATGTTGTCACTTTTTCTCTTGAAAAGGGGCTTTACCGACTTTCTGTGTGTGTGTTGTGTGTGTGTGTGTGTGTGTGTGTGTATGTGTGTGTGTGTATGTGTGTTGTATGTGTTTATTTGTGTGTGTGTGTGTTTTTGTGTGTGGGGTGTGTTTGCGTGTTTTGTGTGTGGTGTGGTGTGTGTGTGTGTTTTGTGTTGTGGTGTTGTGTGTGTGTGTTTTGTTGTGTGTGTGTGGTGTGTTTAAGGGAGATATTAAATTTTTCTAATGTGGTCTTTCGTATGAGGTTTGTGGTGTGGTTGTGTGTGTTGTGTGTGTGTGTGTGTGTTGTGTGTGTGTGTAGATGGCGTAATTGTGAGTGTTTATATATTTTTTCACGGTACAGAGATCATTGTAGTTTCTAAATTAAAGAAATTGTCAAGCGAATTAAAGCCCGTGCTTAATTTTGCGTTTTTTTTTTTTAGTGGTGACGAGAAAGCGCGAGTTTATGTGTATGTTTGCGTGCGTACGTGGGCGGTTGCATGCGTGCGTGCGTCCACGCGCGCTCGCTTGTGTTTGTGTTTTGTGAAGGGTAAAGCAAATTGGCCTTATCGATCTCTAAGCACAGGAAGCAAGGGGCTGCGTCCTCGCGAGGGATACCGTCAGGAAATGTAGTAGGCATTATCCGGCAGACGAGCAGTTTTCTTCTGGCTAATACTGCCATAAATTGCCACTGAAGTTGTTAGCCGCGGGTGTTGTTTGTGTGGCACAGCCTCGCCGCAACCCATCCCCCCTAGATCGGCGTCCATTGTGGGTGCAGGAACGCTTGATCCTGGCGGCGCGCTCCCTACTTGTAGTGCAGGTCACCCTCTGTGTCGGGGTGCCTAGTGTTTGCCGGGCAGCGCATCAGGAAGACGTAGTGAGATGTGATCTGTCGGCGGTGTCCCGGGCCGTGTAGCACTTCCCAGCCCTTGCCCGCGCCACCATATTACCCTGACATAAAGTGACCCCGTCAAACGGCACTTACCTCCAGTGTAATATCTCCAGCCGTTCCCACCACCTCTCACTTAAACGACTTTCTTACAAACAGCATAAAGTGAAATTCAATTACGTAGCAGGGTGGGGTGGCGGCGCGCGGGACGCAGGCCTGCTAAGACCCTGTGGGCTGGTGAGCCAAGGTCTGTTGTTGCATGTTTAAGCAGTCTGGTCCGGGCCACTGTGGCGCTTTGGAGGATTAAGCGTGGAAATGTCTGGTGTGTGGTCGTTAAGACGTGGTTTTGAGTCCCGACTTTTATTTTCATATCGACCATCAAGTGGAGGGGATCAGCGGTGCCGCTGCAAGTCTAAACCGTGCCACTGTACCGGCTGAAAAAACCTTGTAGGAGGCTCCCCCAACTTCTGCACCTCCCGACAAAAGGGAGTTCGAGCAGAGCGGAGGGGGTTAGTGCCTAGGATGGGAAGAGGGAGCAGGGAGCCAGAATGCCTCGTAGGAGGAAGAGCAGGAGTTGAGAAGGAAAAGCAAGAAGAGGAGGAGGAGAGAACGATGAGCAGCACTTCGGGGGAAGTAGGATATTAGGAAGCTGGCGGTTCCAGGGACTAAGACGAGGAGGATGGAGAAAGCCACAGCATCAAGAGGAAACGATGCCACTACGGATTAGACTTCCGAAATGCATTTGTACACTAAAGGAAGAAGCTGTTTGTCGCCCTGCAAGGGAGCGGCGGCGGCTCTGAGTGGGAGCTTTACTTAGTAGGAAAAGAGGCAGTATTTGAGGCAGTGTTGATCAGCTCAGGTGGGGTCAAAGGACGGCAGGAAGAAGGGGGAAATTTTTTGCACGGAAGAAGGGGGGGGATGTTGGAGAGAGCGCTAGTTGGGAAAATGACTTGATAGAAATACCCAGACGATTGAAGTAGAATGAAGGAAGGGGTATGACGGAGAAGACATGGCGCCTGCATGTTGTTGATGAGACTTTTTGCTAACTGAAAACAGACACGCACACGGGATGCTGACGTTCTAAGTCAGGCTGAGTCCAGCTGATTTTTACGTTTGCGCGACCGTCAACTTTGGCATGAGGGAGGCCAGTGCTGAGCATTGTGGGATGTTGGCTGCCGGGTGAAGTATCACATTCAATCCTCCTCATGTTTTTGGGAGTTGCTTCAGTCCCAGCAAGCACACGTGCCCCTCCTCCCTCACCGAGGAAATGTGAGTCTCGGACGGTACCAAATTTATGTGGTCACTTCATGGTTGTTATGTCTTGATGGGTTTTGTAAATTCCTTTATCAAATGTGCGCTGGCCTAGTCCAGGCAATGACTCATGGGTAATGAATTTTGGTGTGTATACTTGTGGGGTGGGAGGCTCATTGCAATACAGTTGAATACACGGGTCTCTTTATAGCAAGGGAACTAAGTTCATTCTTGGCGAAAACTAGCACCTTTAGCCATCAGCTGCCTCGCTGACCCCTGTATGGCTGCCCGGAGTCATCTTCATGACGGCGATGGTCACGCTGGTGTATGTATCTCCCCCGGCCTTGATTATGCCCTGAACACGCGATCACCAGATATTACTCTCTCCCAAAAGGATTAGGGATCATAGTGACTGATCCTTACGTAAAGCTGGGATCTTCAATCACCCCCCCCCCCCATAACCTTGTTAAAGGGGGATAGAGAAGGCTACAATAATTGTTCCTTAAAAAATCCCTTGAGCGGGGATCGAACACGGGGAAAATTTTGTAATGTCGGTGCGGGTTTTTGCTTTTGCACCGATGGTCATGCACTTTGGTCATGCAGTGGTTTGGAATAATCAGTCGGTTATCTTTCTTGGGTTTATTAAAGGATAACAACAGTACTTTCATTCATTTTGTAGTATTCAGGGACTCTCACTTTCACTTTCGTGTTCCACGCACTTGTAGATTGTTCAATGTCTCACTGTCTCTCGTGTTTCACTCGCGTCTCACGGATGTTTCCTCGTGAGGTGGCCTCACACACACTCAGTCACGTGTGTGTCTTTCGGGACCAAGGTACTCTGGCCTAAAAAGTGAGTATCTATTTTCCTCTGAACCTATGAACGTGACGTCACATCACGTCACGTCGTGGGTCTACCAATAGGAGAAAAAACATACACTTTCTTCCTTTTTCCTCAGCCAATCATGAAGCCAAGGAACTGCTGAAAACCCACATTTTTCGTATCTAACCCTAATCTTTGTTTTGACTTGAAAGAAAATAATGGCTTTCCTAGCCAGTGATTCGCTAACTTCATTCTCTCTCGCTCTCGCTAATTCATCATTCTAGCTAAATTATTTTCCCATCCTTATTCAGACTAAAAGACCTATTACAGTAACGTCTATGGGGCATTACTACTGAGGGAAAGCGGACTGCTGGTGATCGCTGTCCACTCGTAATCAGAGCGTGGTGAACTACATACACACAGAGAGAGAGAGAGAGAGAGAGAGAGAGAGAGAGAGGAGAAAAAGAGAGAGAGAAGAGAGAGAGAGAGAGGAGATGAGAGAGAGAGAGAGAGAAGAGAGAGAGAGAAGAGAGAGGAGAGAGAGAGAGAGAAAAGAGAGAGAGAGAGAGAGAGGAGAGAGAGAGAGAGAGAGAGGAGAGAGAGAGAACTTTTTCATTAATGAACAAAACAAAAAAATCTTTAAGAATTCTTGACCGCCTGGTTCAAATGTTTCGATCTTTCGAGAGACGAAAGGGTAGCGAAATATACAAGGGAAGCTTTGTCGTAAGCGCCGGAACGGGGTGTTTGCACGAAGCCGTTTCTTGGCACACACATAATCAGTGGGGGCCAAACCCATATTTAGGCCGAACCTTTGAATTTTGTGGTGTAATTGTTCTTTGCGGATTTTGATAGCCTGAAACCTCTAGTTTTTGGAATCTGTCGGGTGCAACTTTTGCATCCTTGAGCATTTTGCAAAAATGACGACTGAAATAGGAATGGGAATCACTGTTTGGTGACTGAAATTTGAGGTAGGGGTAATAATAAACGGACATAGATCCACACATCACCCTTTGACAATGTTTTTACTACCAAATGTTTCGAATTTATTAGCTTTACAC
>JACEEZ010018426.1:7720-30001 GCA_016584305.1 Chionoecetes opilio | reverse complement strand
AAAGGAATTAGAGAGGTGGAAAAGGAGGGAAAACTAGTAGAAACCTGGGACAGGATAAGAACCAAGGAGGTGAAGATAAGAATAGAAGACAATGGACTAGCGAGGTGGAGAGCAGGTATGGAGGACGATTGGAGGGTAAATCCACGTTAAAGTGGTACTGTAAGAAAGAGAAGCCTGAGGCACTTAACTGGCATGCAGGTGATGGAGAAGCAGACTGTTGGTGAAGGCAAGGACAGGAACACTAGAGGTGAAGGTAGGGAGTAGGGATGGGCAGGACAGGCCTGTAGCTTCTGTAGAGGAGCAATAAGGGAAACAATTGAACACTTGATAATAGAGTGTGGCAGATATGAGCAGGAGAGGAGGAGCCTGATACAGTCCATATTATAGGAGTGATAGGAGACGGTGAATGGGATAGAAGGATATACGAGGTGGATGGGGGAATCCTTACTGTGCTAGGACTGTATGGGAGTAATGAAGAGAGAAAGAAAATAGTAGAAATAACTAAGGTGTTTTTAAAGCAGGCTTGGGAAAAAAGATTGCGTGGGAATGTGAAAGATGTATAGGAGGGTAGGTGATAGGAGGGACTTATGTCTGTGTATATACTGCCCTGTTGTGCCTGCTCTCCCCACAGGTGGCAGGGAAAGAAAGGGCTACAGAGTGGCAAAGAAGGAAGATATGTGTCAAGTTCGACCTCGAGCTTGACAGACGACCTACAAAGCGATAATAAGCAGAAAAGGTCACAAGAAGAAGAAGTACTGCCCCTGGTGCAGGAACGTCCCGGAGTCGATTGAGCACTTTCTGCTGCAGTGTCCTCGCTTCCACTCCCACCGACAACTTCTACGTTGTCAACTCATCGCCCTGAACGTCACCACCTTTGACCTGCCCACCCTTCTGGCCGCCGCTGCCGTCCCCATCACGACGCCCTACCGTCATCCGCCTCACCTGTGTCTTCCTGAGGAAGACTAATCAAACTGTCTCGACTGTGATACTTCACGGCTGTACACCAGGGCGAATATCGTCGATTTCGACATCACAGCCCTTTCAACAACAACAACAAACAACAACCCGGAAACTTGGAAAAATTGGGGAAAAATCAGGAAAAGCAGAAGTGTGAGTATGGTTTCCAGTGTATATATATCATTAGAATACTTGTTTCACCTTCTTACTTAATATCAAAGCGAAGAAATAGGTGTAAGGCTTTAAATAGGGAGAAAAGATATACGCTCAAAATTTGCCTTGGTTACTTAAACGAAGGAATTTCATGAGTTTCAAAATCTGTTTTTTCGGTTTATTTAAGTTTGTTTTGTTTATGTTTTGTGGGAAGGAGGAGGAGGAGGAGGAGGAGGAAGGAAGAGGAGGAAGGAAGAGGAGGAGGAAGGAAGAAGAAGAGAAGAAAATACACGACCTTTCGAGCGACCCAATTGTGTGTGTGTGTGTGTGTTGCGTGTGTGTGTGTGTTACGTGTGTTGCGTGTGCGTGCAGGGTGTATACAAAGAGACAGACAGCGTAGTGACAGGTGTGTGTGTGTGTGGTAAAGCGAGAGGGGCTAAGAGTGGGGTGTTAGCCCCCCAGTGTGTGTGTGTGTGTGTGTTGACCTAAAGAGCGAACGCGCAGTTCTCGTCCACTATAACGGCGTCAGCCCCGTACCGCCGCGGCCATGGGTACGGCGCGGGCCACAGTGGTCCATAGAAGCTACTCACGGGCACGCAGGACTCGAACCTAGGATTAGCGCTCAAGGTATACCCTGGGTAGTCTCTGTAGTATTCAGCGGGAGACACTTAGTGAAAAACACGTCAAAATATGTATTTACCGGTTGTGGAAATTATCCACTAAAACCGCTCTAATTTGAGTAAGGTATTAATTTGAATGGTGGAATTTGGCGCCTACCGCCAGGAGTGCGGGATACGACACAAATTCCAACTATGTATATATTATAATAGATTTGGGTATAAATTAAGATGTATTTAGATCTAATTAGATCTAATTTGGTGGTTATTCATCTATAATACCACAATTAATCAAAGGATTAACATAATCTAAGAATTGTAAGGAAATTTCCACGTATAGGAACATTGTTGGAACATTGTCCCACGTGGAAGCCCAGCTGAAAGGTTTTTTCAGTGAAGGGAATTTATTCACGAGTCAGCCACTACCATATGAAGTTGTAGTGAGCTTTTGATTATACACTAAGGTGTAGTCAACCTCATAATAATATGAGTAAACTTTAACCGATCGATCGGTTGAGAAGGACGAGGTGTAAACCACATCTTATAGAAACAGCTGTGAAAGGCTTCGTCGGCCGACCACACAATCGCGGCCATTACGTGCATCATCCAGCCCAGTCACCACGCCGTCACAAGTTCCACTCCCAGTCTGTTGCGATTCTGTCTACCTCGACCTACAATACTTCCCCAAAGCTAGAGATCAAGCCAAAGCACATTCAACCCACCTGCCACTGCTGAGTATATCTTAATTATCGTCTAAATGGGGTATCGGAGCAGATTAGGTAGAATTGGGTTAATAGCAAGGCGAGTTCACGTTAATCAACATTATAATTTTAACAGTTGTTGTCATCTATCAGTTGATGGGCGATAATTCCAACAGTTTGGTGCCCTAAGTATAGGATTATCTTTGGGAATGTATAAGGTGAGTGTGGTGGGACACAGTTTATGTCCGCGACAGCTGGTCGTGGAAAATGTGGGAGTTCAGGATTTTTCGAACACCGGGTGGCAGGGCTGATAAATTTAACACAGACACGCGTCTCAATGCAGTACTTGAGTGGCCTCATGACCTCACAATCCTTTTTCTGGGAGGCAATGATATAGATGATGAGTGTAGCCCCAGAGTCATCACAAATAATATCAAAGGTATTGTGAAGAAAATAGAAGAGAAGTGTCACAGTTTGGTAGAGCCTAGGAAGACCAATCGATCTCCTAGACATCACCTGGTGAGCCAACTCAGCTATGATAGGGTCAAAGATTCTATAAATAGGGCCTTGAAGAGAGAATTAAAAGGCTATGCAGTAGTACATTTTAACGCACAGCCTTTTGAGGCAGATCTCTCTCGAGTTGGCGTGCACTGGACTAGGCGAGGTTGTTACTTTGTAAAAGCCAAATTCATAAATTTTGCTATATTACTGTGCTCTGTTCGCGCTGACACCACTATAGAGAAGACCTGAGGTAATGGCTGATGTGCAGAGGCTTCTAAACCAAGAAAAACAGTCATAACAGAGCCTCGTCAAAAGGTAAGCAGCTGGTAGGTACGTAATGTGTCCCTACTACTTGCTTACTTCTTAATGTGTCTCTGCTGTGACTGTTTTCTGGTTTAGAAGCCTCTGCACATCAACCATCACCTCAGGTCTTCTCTATGTTGTCAGCGAGCACGGAAATATAGCACTTGGAATATCAATTTCGCCCAAAACAACTCTAAATTTTTTCATCGTCGTAGTCTTCTCTTTGTAGTTGTATACATATTCATGGTTATGATAGTATTAAAATACCTTATTAATTGAGTTCCTTTTGTGTCTTTTCTCATAATAAGTAGGGTATTATTCTAGTGTTGGCCCATACTCCCCCTCTCCCACAAAACAAGCTTGGGGACCTGGGGGAATGCGGATTTTTAGCTGGGTACAAAATATGCGTCGCAACCACATAGTTTTTGAGTTAGGGGTGTTGTAAAAATTGCCTAGATCAAGGGAAAATTCATTGGATTTCTTCTGAGTCCAGAAACGTGTGAACCTGACTATCCTCACAGAATGATGACCGAAGTGTCGAGAACCCCCCCAACCCCCCAGGTAGGGTAGGTTTAGGTTATATTTGGTTAGGTTAAGGTAGGTTATATTTGGTTAGGTTATATTTGGTTAGGTTAGGTTTAGTTAGATTTGGTTTGGTTAGATTTGGTTAGGTTAGATTTGGTTAGGTTAACTTAGGTTATATTTGGTTAGGTTAGGTTAGGCAAATTTCTCTAGATATAAGGTAATTACCCTAGATCTAGGGAATTTTACCCCCCCATACACAACTCTTAAATAATGTGTTTCCGACGCATAATTTGTTCCCCACCGAAAACCCCGCATTCCCACAGGTCTCCAAACTTGTTTGGTAAATTTGGGAGAGTATGGGCAAACACTATAATTTTATATGTGGGGTTTAATATTTAATGTGGGGTTTTCGGGTGGGGAACAAATTATGCGTCGGAAACACATAATTTAAGAGTTGTGTATGGGTGGTAAAATTTCCTGGATCTAGGGTAATTACCTTATATCTTGAGAAATTTGCCTAACCAAAATTAACCTAACCTAACCAAATATAACCTAACCTTCTAGCGGGGGGTTGGGGGTGTTCTCGACACTTCGGTCATCATTCTGTGAGGATCGTCAGGTTCACACGTCTCTGGACTCAGAAGAAATCCAATGAATTTTCCCTTGATCTAGGCAATTTTTACAACACCCCCAACTCGAAAACTATGTGGTTGCGACGTATATTTTGTACCCCAGCCAAAAATCCCGCATTTCCCCAGGTCTCCAAGCTTGTTTTGTGGGAGAGGGGGAGTATGGGCAAACACTAGAATAATACCCTACTTATTATGAGAAAAGACAACAAAAGGAACTCAATTAATAAGGTATTTTAATACTATCATAACCATGAATATGTATACAACCTACAAAGAGAAGACTACGACGATGAAAAAAATTCGAGTTGTTTTGGGCGAAATTGATATTCCAGGTGCTATATTTCCGTGCTTGCTGACAACATAGAGAAGACCTGAGGTGATGGTTGATGTGCAGAGGCTTCTAAACCAGGAAAACAGTCACAGCAGAGTCTCATTAAGAAGTAAGCAAGTGGTAGGGACACGTTACGTACCTATCAGTTGCTTACCTTTTGACGAGGCTCTGTTATGACTGTTTTCTTGGTTTAGAAGCCTCTGCACATCAGCCATTACCTCAGGTCTTCTCTATAGTGTTGTCAGCGAGAACAGAGCACAGTAATATAGCACCTGGAATATCAATTTCGCGCAAAATAACTCTAAATTCTTCCATCGCCGTAGTTTTCCCTTCGTAGGTCCACCCGCGGCGACCCCGCCTTATCCCCACAATGCACCGATGTAAACAAACCGTGACGTAGTTATGGGTAGGGTCCATTGATAACACTGGTCGACACCAAAAATGGTTCTGAGTTCATTGTGTGTGGGTTGGAAAGCATTTTCGCTGCTGATTTCAAAAATGGCATTGCTTTTTCTCTAGCACGTATAGTTTTTGAAATATCGGCATTTTAAATTTTAATAGCAATTATAATTATATACGTATATATAATTATATAATGAATCAAAACAATCCCCCTACGTTAATATATATTACTCGTAATTAAATTCTGGTGGTGCCTGCGGCTTTATTAGTACCTAATGTACATATCTGGCAAAAAATATACTTAAATTATGTTCCAAATATATCCGAAAATGTGCCACATCTTGGAAATATCCGAAAGTATGCCAAATCACAGTAAATTTTGACTTTATATATACACCTTTTTCACTGTCAACAAGAGGTTTGTACATACAGTTGAACCTGCCAGGTGAGTCTTTCGGTCGTGCTGGCCATTCCTTTTGTTTGTAATGTTTGCTGTCCGCTCTAGAGTCCCACAAACAAAGAAAACACATGTGCTTAGTGTAACCTAACTGGAGTCCTAGAAGCAAGGAGATTACCTTCAGGTCCCCACACAGATTCCACTGATGTTCTTCATATTTAACAGCAGATAACAAAGTCTTCATAGTTTCATAAGTTTCACTCATTTCATGGCCATGCGCAATTGGAACACTCGGAAGCTTATTTCCTTTATGCAGAAAACGGCCTTTAGCGTGTTTTTTCCTGAATCTATGAACAGCCGCCACTCACTCTTATCATAAGTGTGAGACTCACAAAGTTGTTCCATGAGTGTGTCAACATCAAAGCAGTAACAGAGCTTGTGTTCCATCTTGAAGAAGCTTGAAAGTTCTTTATGTCTACGACGAAACGTGGTGATGAGAACTCCTTGTAGCAAATTCCATTCCTTGAGATGAGATCCAAGGACTTCACTTTTCTCCTTGGGTAGATCTAGGTCCCTAGCAAGGTCATGTAGCATTTCCTGACTGATGAATTTGGGCTCTCTGTTGTCTGCCATTTCTTGAAAGTCTGTATCCATGGGATTATCCTCCTCGTTCGAATCTGATTCACTTATAGCACTTGCAATTGGAACATTTGGAACTGGGAGATCAGGACCATGTGGCACAGGCCTGAGGGTTGCATGCTACATGAGGGGCCCACTTCTTATCTTGATCACCTATACGGCACTTGAAGTAATGCAGATAAGCTGCTTTAACATTCTTTGTAAGAGGTTTCTTCAGACTGTCAGGGGTAAAAATTCCACATATGTAACAAAAACTGTCCGATGCATTCACACAGTTACGGCGCTCCATCACAGCCCGGTACAAGGTACTATATACGGTAAACCAACTAAAATTAGGACTCCTCTAAATCAAACACATCATATCTGCAAAGAAAAATAAAATGTTTAAACATACGTCAATAGCTGTACGATCAGTAGGTAAAAATGTACTACACAGCCTGCTAACCCCTCGCCAATACGCAGCGCGCACACCCTCCCCTGCTCACTGCACAAACCACACTGACTCAAAAACACTGCACTGCCCTAAATAGGCTTGAGAAAAGAAAAGATTAAGAGTTTAAAATGAAAACATTGGTGAAACCTATTTCTGCTGATTTTACCCATATTTTTTCATGATTTGCGTCTGGTTCTAAAAAAATGGACGTGATAGAGTTAATTGAACATCAGATTCGAGTTCAGCAGGGTCGATTTACCTATAATCAGCTTCATTTAGTCCAGAACCATATCTTCGATTTTTTTTTGTCGACCAGTGTAATAGGACTGATCTAGCGGAGGTGCATAACTTAACCTATTTGTTAGGTCAGTTGAGAGGTCCTGCATATATGCTGGTGAAGGAATTAACCGTAGAAAATGCCAATTATAATGTGGCACTCAAGATTCTTAGAGATAATTATGAAGATAATGATCAGATAATAAAGAATCTTTTCTGCAAGTTCATGGATCTACTGAGCCCTTCTCACAATCACAGAGAATTGGAAGAGTTCAGAATAACTTTAAGTTGCACACTAAGGGCCATTGAAGTGCATAAACCCTTAGACAGAATCAGACTGGATGGTTAGTATCATGATATGGAGAAAACTACCAACCAGGATGCGAGACCGCTTAAATCAAAGGTACAATAGTAATTACTTCACGGTCAAGCAAATAGAGGAGGGATTATTACAAGAGTGCAAACATTTACAAGGTATTGAGCAGGAACCCCCCCACAGGGAGATTGAGATAACTAGACCTAAAGTTAATCAGCGATATCAGCCACCTTTAGAGTTTAGAGAGCCCTCATTGGTGGGTAGTTATCCAGCTCCTACTAAAGTTACGATGGGAAGAAAACCGGTAAATAAGTTTCAAGCTAGACCAGCCGGTAAACCATCACCAAGACCTACTCAAAGAACAGGTGCCATTTCTAAATATAGGGTTATTACAAGTGAAGTCAGAAAAAAGTGTGCTTTCTGCGAGGAAGAACATCCACCCGACACTTGTAAAATATACCCAGATTGTTCCACTAGGTACAAAAGGCTAAAGGATCTGGGTAACTGCCTAACCTGCCTTAGTGGTAAACATGCCATACAAGCCTGTCCTATTAGCCTGGGTACTTGTTGGAAGTGTAGAAAATCCATTCATCACGTAGCATTATGTCCTAATGGTGATGGGAGAACAGACCCTACGATTGTTAAAATGGCAGTAAATAGTATGAGTAGTTCATCCGCTGTCCCTACGGCAGAGTTAAGGGTGAGCAATAATGGTAAATCCGCCATAGTTAAAACAATGTTTGACAGTGGGGCACAAAGATCATTTATTAGTGGAGAAATAGTTGCTCTATTGCAACTCCCTGTAATTAGCAAGGTGAACTTAGCCATTTCGGGCTTTCTGGCCAATAAAGAAGCTCAAAGTTTTGACATTGTGCGACCACTGGGTAATTAATAATAATAATAATTGGGTAATTATCAATGTAGGGTAGCTGCTGTAGTTAATGACATCGGTATAAATTTAACGGTAAAAGGACTTAAATCTACAGCTGAAACTTTGAAACAGAAAGGTGTTAGACTAGTTAGAAATACCTTTGAAGATGTTGATGGCCCATACCAGTTAATAATAGGCGCTGATTATTTTGGTCGATTCCTAAGTAAGGTCATCAAAAGACATAACATTTCCGTGTTCACCAGTGCCGGTGGTAATGTTATAATGGGACCTATCCCACAAACCACTCACCAGCCAAAACAAGAGGAATGCATTCCTAGTCATGCACAACCCCTCTTGGTTGCTAGAATAGGGACTCCATTAGTTCCCACTCAAATCAATGAGTTATTGGAAGAAGGGGATATCCCCGTGCACAAATTATGGGATCTAGAAACTGTCGGTATCATACCCGAACAGTTACCTGAAGAGGATCAAAATACTCTAGATCACTATGATCACACTGTCAATTATGTTAATGGTAAATATGAAGTAGGTCTACCTTGGCAAATAAATGCCCCTGTGTTACCTTCCAATTGTCACATAGATAAGAGCCTCTTAAATAGTTCAATAAGAAAACTGAAGAAAAATCAGTCTTAAATTGGAGTGCTATGATAAGCTCATTCAAGATCAATTAAAGGATGATTTTATCGAAAAACTGGAAGGAGCAGTAAATCATAATATAGGACATTATTTACCACACCATGCAGTGGCTAAAGATTCATCAACCACCCCCATCAGAATAGTTTTCAATTGTAGTTTCAAAACTAAACAAGATGCTAGTTTAAATGACTGTCTGCAGACAGGACCGAATCTCTTGTCTAATCTAGGAGAGGTCCTAGTAAAATTCAGAACAGATAAATTCGCCTATGTGGCTGACATCTCTAAGGCTTTCCTAAGATTAGGTCTAAAAGAAGAA
This sequence comes from Chionoecetes opilio, assembly GCA_016584305.1. NCBI lineage: Eukaryota > Metazoa > Arthropoda > Malacostraca > Decapoda > Majidae > Chionoecetes > Chionoecetes opilio. The sequence goes on along the minus strand of JACEEZ010018426.1, from coordinate 20,974 downwards.
GATAGAAATTTCACAAAATTCCTATGGCCTGAAAATATATATCAGGAAGATAGCCCCCTAGCCACATATAGGTTTAAGTCAGTTCTGTTTGGTTCCTGCTCAAGCCCCTTTCTATTAAATAAAACATTACAGTACCATTTTAAGGGTTCTGATAGCCCAGAATTGGGGAAGAACTTCTATATGGATAATTTGCAGGGGACAATAAATTCTGAGGAAGAACTAATACAAATTTATAATCTGGCTAATAAAGAGTGCAGGAAGGCCAGCCTCCCCTTACAGAGTTGGAATACTAATTCTCCAAGACTAGAAGGGATAATCAGGAAGGATTTCCTTAATTATACGCCACCAGAGATCCAATCAGTGTTAGGATTATGGTGGAATGTAAAAACTGATGAACTGAGATTAAAGTGTCCAGATTGTTCTGATGTGGTCCTAACAAAGAGAACACTCTTAAGTCAGGTCAGCCAAGTATTTGACCACTTGGGTATAGTGAGCCCAATAACTATAAGGGGTAAATGTCTAATACAAAAGGCCTGGGGAGAACACCTCGATTGGGATACCCCCCTTGATGGGAAATATACAACAGAATGGGAGACTATAAGATCTGAGTTCAATAAGATAAATGAAGTTCACATAAGTAGGAGAATAAATGCTGATGGGCGACAACCCCAGCAACTACACATATTTTGTGATGCTTCAAAAAGTGCATACGGTGCAGTAGCTTATCTTAAAGCAGGAGAGGAATGTAAACTAATTATGTCTAAGGCTCGGGTTGCCCCAATTAAGCCTAGAACATTGCCTAAAAGGGAGCTGACTGCTTAGAATTAGGCACAAAAATTAGCTCAATATCTAAGCAATTTAATACAAATTAGTGAAGTTATATGTGGACTGATAGTAGGTGTCCCAAAATGCAAAGTTTTGAAATTTTGGGCACGCTCGTGTGTTATCCGGTTCTCTCATAGTAAAACAGTATTGCGTTGAAATTTTGGGCGAATTGAGTAATATTTGGGGCCCGACAAAGTGAAATTTAGGTGACGTGACTCAAATTTCAGGATTTTTCTAAATTTCCACTTTTTTCTCCCTCAGTTATCAACAGGGCAAAAAGGGCCGCTAGAAATCTTTGGCTGATCGAAAAAGGCTCCAATCGTGAAATCACCGGAGCCCGGCTACCATCAAAAGGAGCAGGTCCTCCTCCGCTACTACCACCACCACCGGGAGATGGGGAAGACGGCGAGCGGAGCGGGAAAGGCGGTGGGGGAGGAGGTTCTCCCCTTCTGGTCGCGCGCCGGGATTCCGACAACTACAGTAATACACCCGGCACGAAGCTGTCAAAGCTGGAAAAGGCGTACAATGACCTCAAGAAGAACAAGGAAAGACAGGCCGAAACATCGTATGGATGAGGAGATTTTCAAAGGAGACCTCCAAGAAATCTTCGACCTCGCACACCTCCTCTCTCCAACGGGCAGACGTGAAGGACAGGACAAGGATTTTCCTACGGAGTCAGAGAGAAGACAGAGGGGAATCATCCATGGCTGGAATTGACCTCGTGACAGCGAAAAAGGGTTGAGAAGCAGGTCGAGGCGCGGAACCTCGACTAAAGCGGCTCCGGGAACGTGAAGACAGTGACATTGCCAGGCTGACTGAAAGGGCGGAAATCCCAAGCCAAGCAGTAGCAGCAGCAGCAGTCCTGTGTCACGACGTCATCCCCCGGCTCGTGGATCCCGAAGCCGAGGAAAAACTCAAACAGTCGCCATCAAATCTCCGTGAAGGATCTTAACCTCATTTCAACTTGGGATCAAAAGAAGTTGTCGGTGCGGCAAGCAACGTCAACGTTCGCAGCTCCCGGGCTAAATTTTCTTGGAATGGACTTTGGGGGAGTAGGGGCGGTCTCGAAGAGCACGGTCCATCGAGCACGAATTGCGGGGAAGAGCAAGCCGCCGAGAAGATCGTGGAAATGCGGAACCAGGGGATACCCCGAGAGTTTGGTCCTGCATTGGGGCGGAAAACTCCTCCCGTCCCTCTCTGGCGATACGGAGGGACCGCATCGCCGTCCTCCTCACAGGGGGGAAAATGACACAGAGTTCCTTCTTGGGGTCCCGGCAAGCTCGGATTTGACTGGCAGAAACGTGGCTGCAAATGGTCTTGAGGAGGGGGGACGAAGCGGGCGTCAGGGACAAGATCATCGCCTTCTGTTTCGACACCACGGCTTCGAACACTGGCATGGTGCAAGGTGCTTGCATTCGGATTGAGCAAGAGCTCGGGCGAAGCTTGCTTTGGTTGGTTGGCCTGCCGCCTCATGTCCCCCGAGGTGATCCTCAGGAGTCTTCGAAGCCAGCCTCGGCTCTTCCTCTGGTCCTGACGTTGGAATCTTCAAAAGACTCCGTGATCGATGGTCCTTCGTGGATTCCTCGCAGAGGAGACGGGGGAAACATCGGAGGACCTCGTAGAGTTCTTCGCCCCCCAATGACACTGCCAGCAAGCTGAAGGACGACGCATTGGCCTTCCTGAAGGGGCTCTGATATCGAAGAAACATCCCAGGGGGGACTATAAGAACTTCGCCGTCTCCTCCTGGTTTTTCGGGGGTGAAGGTCCAGCCAAACATTTTCCCCGTTTCCCGGAGCTCTCCATCAAGCCCGGTGGATGGCCCAAGGCCATCTACTGCCTCAAGCTTCAGATGCTGAAATCCAGCTGTCGCTGACTGGTCGAGAGAAGGGCCGAGTGGAACGATGGCCCTCTTTTGTTGCTTGGTTTTACTGCAAACAATGGCATGAGGCACCGATCTCTGTGAAAGCTCCGTTGAACGACGTGCTCTTCCCCGGATTCTCAAGACATACCCCCATATCTTCTTTTTATTCCTCTGCAATACCTCATATGTTTTTTCATCCTCATCTTTGCAGTGATGTGGTGCCCACACCAAGCATTTGCCCCATTCCAGCCCTTTCTCTTTATCTCCTACCTTCTCCTTACGTGTTTACATCGAATCGCTTCACACGTGCCTCCTCTTCGCAAGGCCTGCATATGCCTCCTGCAATTTTCCCTTGTAGTTGCACTTCTTGCATTTACCCCCGTTTCTTGTACTTCTTGCCCCATTTCTGTCATGATTTAACGCCCCGACGCTATTTATCACGTCAAATACCTCAACTTTCGGACCCCCCAAAACCATGATGGCGCCAGATCTCGATGTTTTAGTTATGGTTAATGAAGGAAAAGGGTCGGGCTGCCGGCAAATCCCGGATTTCGGTATCCGGATACGGGCGGAACTAGGCCCTCCATTTTTGGGTTTAGGTAATATTAGGCCGTGCCCCTGGGGAATTTGACCACTTTTTAACCTCGCAGTTTTAAACCCAAAACAAACGCCCAAATTGGGAATGCCCGGTTTTCAATAAATAAATCTTTGGGGGGCAACGGGGGGGTGCGTCCCCCGGGCCCCCCTACGACGCCACTCCCCGGGGTCCCACGCGGATTCCCATGCAGCTCCTTTCCCATACCAACAGCTCTCGACAAGAAACATCAACTTCCCCCACCAGGGCCCCTTGTGGGCCCCCCCTTGTCTCCTCCCCCCGGATTGTCTTTTACAGATAAAAACCCGATGGGAAATCGGTTCAGGTAGGTGCCACTCCCATATAGCCGAATTTGGCGCTGACGGACTAGCGTAATGGGCCCTCGATTCTTCTCACGGGAATCGCTGTTTTGACACGTAATACCCCGAAAATCCCCCATGTTTCTGGAAGACCTTATTCCCAAAAGGCTCAATTCGTTCTTAAGTCATATTTAGTTCCATGTCTCAAACCATAGAGTAAGACGGGGTCAAAAGCGATTTGAAACCCAATTTTTTCCCTCCTGCACGGGTACCGCAACCCCAAAATACTCCCACGGGCAGCCAAAACACCGGGGGCTATCCCCAATCCGCGAAGACTTCTTGACGTGACCACCGTCTTTATGGACTGCGCTACCAAGGTATGTAAAAATTCCAAGATCTCAAAGTCCTCGCCACACGCATGAACAGACTGACTGCTTATCAGAAAACCCAAACCCTGGACCTTGGTCTTGAGCCAGGAGACCTCAAGTCCAAAGGGTTTTCCTCCTCATGCAGCGCCTCGAGAGCCACACCAGGGCCTCCAGCGACTCAGCAAAGATTTCTGCAGCATCGGCAAAAAAAAGATCAGTATCTTGGGGTTGCCAACGGATGCTCTACAATCATTTGATCCACAACCCTTGTCCCCAAACCAGTCCATACAACGTTGAAAAGTGATGGGCAAGGACGCACCCCTTTCCTCACTCCTGTATTTAAAGGAAAAAACCGGATACCCTCCCCCCAAATTCACAGCACTCTCGTCCCAAAATACAGACCAGTTTTTAGTTAGACTTACCAGTTCATTTTTTAAATCAAACCCCTGTTCCTCCTTCAGCTAAGCGTGAGGGGTTTTTTGTGGGATTTCTGTGCTACAGGCCAGTGTGTTTGTGTGTGCCTATGTGACGTGTTTTTTTACGGTTACTGGGGAATACACTGACCAGTGGTTTAAGGGTCAAAATTTTCGAAAAACTAAAATTTTTTTGCTCCATGGTTTTTAAACCTGAACGAGGGTGTACTGTTTATAAGATACACTCTACATTTTGCCCATATTTTTTTTATGAATGATTTGGGAAATTTTTTTACAAAGTCGATTTTTTTTTATGGGAAAATTTTGGGGATTTTTTTGGCCATCTTTTTTAAACCCTTTTTTAATTAATTCTTCGTTAATTAATTTTTTTTTTAGGGTTTTTGTTCCTATTTATCATTATTTTACTATATCCGGTTTTATTTATTTTTAATTTGTGTTTTGATTATGAAGGGGAAAATTTTTTAGCCTTGAGTTGGATGCAAAATCAAGAAGCTCTGATTAGCTCTTGAGACGTCCAGCGGCCATATGGAAATTTATTCTATTTTACATTTATACCTCAATTTACGGCTTGTAATGAAAAGGGTAGTAAGGGGGAAGGGGAAGGGGTTGGGGGTTATTGATGATATTACCCATTGACAAAGACTAAGCAGGAAAAATGGGCGTATTTTTCCTCGCTCATCTCGTTCATCTTCTAACTCGGGGGAGCGATTGCGATGCCAACACCACCACTCACGGCTCCCCCGGGCAGATGAAAGGGACAGTAAAAGCCCCTTTTAATCGGCCAATAAGGGCTTGGCCCCTTTCGAGTTATTCAATGTGCCGAGTTATGCAATGTCCTCTGATATGGGGGGAAAAAAAAAAAAAAAAAAAAAATAAATACAATACTGTAAAAGCATAAAAATGACACTTCCCAATGAACGGGTAGCAGCAGGCATGTAATCCAAGGAGAGGGGAGCCTTGTTGTAACATGTAGAAGATGTTAGGGGGACTCAATCGCATTTTAACACTGGTATCACTTTAATCACTTTATAATCACAACTCTGTACTGTATTGTACTGTACCTGTACAACATAATTTTACATCACTTGAGCACTTAATTACTGCAACACTATGCCCTGTCCATTAACACTACCTTCGACTGCGAGTGCATGGGAGGACACAGGGGGCGGCATGAGCCTCTAATCACAGGCGTCACTATAAGAATCCAGCCTGCGCCACCACGGGCGAGGGCCAACCATCACAGCCCTCGAGTGAGCCTCCAGGGCCTACCATCCCACCCCTGGAGCTCACTACCTACACGCGCTATAGGCATAGGTGTAAAAAAATAAAAAAATAATTGTCTTTGCCATGCCGAGTAGGGTACGCCGTAGGTCCAATGAAAAGTGAAATATAGATTATTTCGAATTTGGCAGGGTGTTTTCTTATGTAAAATTGAATTTTAAGGGTGGTTTGTCCTCTTCAAACTTTTGGTTTGAGCACTTCTTGCTATTCAAAAATGGACTTTTATATTTATATGCAAAACATAGCTTAGCATACACCATCTTTAAACTCACAGAAAAGCCACTTAAGTTCGAGATTCGAAAAATTTCACTGACGACAAAGTTGTAGAGTGCTAAAAACTCTATCGGAAGTATGCCGTCGATAAGTCCGCCAGACGCCGGAAAGCTCACTTCTCATACAAAATTGCCTCGTTTTTCGGGTAAAAACCTTTTTCCTGGCAACTGGATTTTCCACGTTATTATTTACCCAACGTAGGTGGTTTCAGGGCTGGATACTGTTTAAGGTCTAAGGTCCTATTACCAAACTCCAAAAGTCACAAAAAAACAGCGTAAGTCGGTCAAACACGTACGGTCGAAGTCCAGCTCCGCATCCAAGCATCCGGTTCGACGTTCCGCCCACTGTTGCTGCTGCCTTGGCTTCTGGATTCCTCCAGGACCTTATCACTGACGGCCACCTCTCAACAGACATGTCGTACCTGGTCAGCGATCCTAACAAGCTGAGGAGGGCCAGGCAGGATGCCATGGCATCGGCCAGGGACCTTGACCAGGGGAAGCACCAAGGTACCAAAATAGTTGGATTGGGCTACGATGGGAGGAAGGACAAGACCAGGGCGATGGTACCCGACAGCTATGGGAAACTGCACCCAAGGTTGATCAGGGAGGAGCATGTGTCAGTGACAGAGGAGCCATCTGGAAGGTACCTTTGGCACTTTGTACCAGAGGACCCGGTGCCACCTGAGAAGCCTGTGTTCAAGGTGGCTCAGGCTCTCTATGATCTGCTGGTGACATACGACTCCACCGACTCACTGATCGTACTGCAAGGTGACTCAACTAGGGCCAACACGGGGTGGAAGGGTGGTACTCACGCCCATTTGGAGAAGATGCTGGGACGCAAGCTCTTCTGGAGTATATGCGTGTTGCACACAAACGAGTTGCCCCTGCGCCACCTTATCACCAGCATCGACGGGCCTACCTCATCTGACACTGGCTTCACGGGTCCAGTGTGCAGTCTGCTGTCCAGCGTGAATGAGATGCAGTACAACGCAGAGTTCAGAGGAGTGCCAGGCGGTGAAGATCTCACGGAGATACCGGAGTATATCCTGGTCAACATGTCCACTGACCAGCAGGTCTCCTACCAGCTGGTCCAGGCTGTGAAGCGGGGCGTTCTCCCGTCCGAGCTGCAGGAGATCAAGTGTGGCAAGGTGTCCCACTCCAGATGGCTCACCACAGCCCAGTCGCTCATGTACATGTGGACCAGAAAGCATGGACTGACTGGCAAAGAACTGAACACCCTGGAAATCCTAGTCAAGTACTGCCTGCAGGTGTACTTCAAACTCTACTACGACATCAAGGTTCACCACAGACTAGAGGACGGCCCCAAGCACATCCTCACGCAGCTCAGAGTGATGAGGTCGCAGCCCAAGAAGGTCCAAACAGCTGTGACCTTCTACGTGCGGACAGGAGCATGGTTCGCACACTCAGAATGTGTCCTCCTCTCGCTGATGGCGAGTCAGAGTGAGGACGACCGCAGGTTCGCCGTGACCCAGATTTTGAAGCTGAGGGCTGGCGAGGAGTATGGGACACCAGTGTAAGACCTCGCATCACACCCAAGCTGAACTTGTCAGCCACCAGCTTGCAGACACTGATCAGCTGGCAGCCTGGCCAGGTGCACGAGCCGGCATTCACCTGTTCACTGTCCGGGGATCAGATCCAGGAGATCCTGGTCAAGCCGTACGAGGTTCCGGAGTTCTCTATCCACACTCAGAGCACCGAAAGAGTTGTGAAGCAGGTGACAGAGGCTGCGGCAGCAGTGGTGGGGCAGCAGGACAGAGACGGGTTCATCCGGGCTCGGGCCCACCACCAGGAGACCATGCCCTGCTTCAGGTCTAAAAAGGACATGATGGACACGTTCTAGGCCAACGTAGAGGCTGTGACACTGTGATGTAGTGCCTGATGAACCAACTGATCAGAAAGAGCTTGCCACGCTAGTCATTTGGAACTCATATTGGTGCATGATGCAATACACAGGACCAACCGGACACTGCGTACTCATTTAAGCATTATTCGATAAGGGTGCTATATAATAGTGCGATTTTGCATAGTAAGAATTGCTCAAATGCAAAAATGGAATGAGATAAAATCGTCTTAGAATTCCATTTTACATAGGAAATTGGCATGCCAAAGTTGAGAAAAAGAATTTTTGTTATACGGCGTACCCTATCATTGCCGAGTTATATCAAATTCCGAGTTATACAGTGCCAAGTTATAAGGGTTTTACTGTATATATGCAGTTTAGACCAATACACGAGCGGTGGTTTTAAGTATCCTGCACGGTTAGTTATTATAATAAGGAATATTTCTAACCCCATATTACCTGGCGGGCATTAATGATATAAATTAATTTCAAAGATAGTCATTAGTTTATAACTAATCTCTGTCCAGCCTGGCCGCCATTACCTGTGAGCATGTGTATGTTTGCATATATAGCAAATACTGTACTTAATTATTATTTATTATTATTATTATTATTATTATTATTTTTTTTTTTTTTTTTTTTTTTTTTTTTTTTTTTTTTTTTTTTTTACCCATATCAGAGGAGGACATTGCATAACTCGGCAAGGGCCAGAGCCCCTATCGTGCCGAGTTATAAGGCTTTTACTGTACCGGTAAATTAGTACTTAAAACCAGTAATTGAGTACGAGGTCAAAAGCACTCTCTTAAAATACCTAATCTACAAAAAATTATTCATTTTCACGTCTTATTTCCCTAGAAACATGACTTTTGTAAAAAGCGCGGGAAAAACAACAGCCCCATTTCAGCCGTGGCGGGAAACTTGCTGGCGACGTCACACGAGTGAGCCTCCCAGCCCGGCCCTATACAAATACACAAGAGACTCTGAGAAAAATATAGTACTTGGGGAATTTTGGGTGTTTCTGATATTTTTTTTTTGCGAGATGGCATATACTTGCATCCTTCATGGATACAGCAAGAAAGCTGTGCCTTTGCAGAGAGCTTAGCACCCATTTCTGACCTATTTGACCATGATAATGTCTGTGCAGCGCCTGGCAGTGGTGGGTGAGAGGAGCGCAGCTAGACAATGTGCTTCACACCGCGCTCCTCTCACCCGCCACTGTCAGGCGCTGCACAGACATTATCATGGTCAAATAGGTCGGAAATGGGTGCTAAGCTCTCTGCAAAGGCACACTTTCTTGCTGTACCCATGAAGGATGCAAGTATATGCCATATCGCAATTTTTTTTTATCAGAAACACCCAAAATTCCCCAAGTACTACATTTTTCTCCATGTCTCCGTGTATTTGTATCAGGCAGGGCTGGGAGGCTCACTCGTGTAACGTTGCCGAGCCATGGTGCGTCGTCTGCTGTCCGCCAGTTGTGTTTTGAGAGCTCGGGGAATTTACAGATTTTGAATGCGGATCATTTAAAAACAGGTGACTGGATGCAAAAAGTGACAACATATTGTTGATATACTCGATCATGGCTATATTTTGACTGCATTAAATCAGGAATGATGAAATGGTCTGGACGATTACTTTAAGAATAATGGTCCAATTAAAATAGTTGGAAGTGCATCATTTTGCAGTTAGAACCTAACTCTTCTTCTCATTCTTTCCATTCTCTCCTTCATCATCTCTCCCTTCTTTATGCCACTCTTTCTATTATCTCCTCCTTCTTCATCTTATCTACCCCTTCTCTTCTCATTAACCCTCCATAACAAACCTGGGGACCTGTCGGGAACGCTGGGTTTTTAAGCGGGGTAGGTGACAACGTGTTTTGAACTGATGGTATATTATGTGGATGACGTAAAATATATCATATAAATACACACAACCCTCGTTTTCCCGGACTAATAGGGGGGAGCACTGGTTCGGGAACCGCAAACGTCCGGGAATCGCAACAGTCCGAGGCCATTACCCACCCCCGGACGTTTATCCTACTCTAGTATTTACTGTCCGGCAACCAAAAATATCAACTACCCTGCCGCGGACTTGTACGTCACTTTCTTGTTGTTTTTAGGGCTGCGAGGATCCCTTGGGGAACACTATGAGCCCTGGTGATGTCCTATGATGCTATCACAGGTGCTGTAGTTGACCTGTCTTCCTCAGGAAGGCACAGGTGAGGCGGATGACAGCGTGTTGCCGGGAGGGGTGGACGCCAGCCCCCGCAAGCATTGAGGGCAGGTCACAGGTGGCGACGTTCAGGGTGAGGAGTTGAGAATGTGGCACTACACGATCCCGAGTGGAAGCGCAGACACTGCAGCAGAAAGTGTTCTATAGTCTGAGACATTTCTGCACCAGGGGCAGTGGGGGTCAGGGGACTGACGGAGGCGGTTAGGTGGTGCAGGTGAACCGTGAGTGTCGTGTGCCCAAATGTAAACAATACGACCACTGTGCATGCTGCCACATGGCGGGAGGCGCAGATACTGACCAGGGGTGACAGGAGACGCTCGGACCGCCGGACAACTTTGTCGATTTACGGACTGGACCAGGCATTTGTCCGGGACTCTGACATATCCCTGGACCTTGTATTTTGTCCGGCAAATCCGATATCCTTGAAATGGAGGTCCGGGAAAACGAGGGTTGAGTGTATATTTAAAAGATTATGCAAGAACAAGGCAGGTATGGGCAGTAATATCAAGAGTGAGATTTATCAAGAGATTTATAAGTGGCCTGTAAAGACTGCGTATTAGCGTTGTGGACAATGGACAGGCAGGACAGCAGGCCGGTGCAGGTTAATGAACGAGTGAGACCTATGTCAGTCAGTTGAAAGGGACGCGGAGGAAGAAAACAGGAGAGGAGAGGGAGAGGAGGGAACCAATAGAATTTCAATGTATGTCGCGTGTTAAGGAGATTGTGAAGTTGATTATACGGTAAACACTATGACAAAGGCCACGTGGAAATTTTATAACACAAAATATATTTAACTTGAATTCTTACCTTCAGAAAACCCAAAACAATCGTTCCTGATGTCTACCCTGGCCAGCGCTAACTCAAGAGTACTTATCAGGTGGATAGGTGGATTTTGTTGGTTGAAGGACTTTATCAATACTGCACGAACATGGCACTCGGTGTGGTGCGGCGAGATCAGAGTCGAAGGTGAACGGCAGAGTTGTGTGTTTTGGTTTGGCGTCAGGCGGGCTATCAAACCAACAGCTTGACGCGCCGGGATATTCACAGTGTTGATTTTAACACGTCCATTGGTTTTTCACTTATATACAAGTTTATATACAACTTCTCTATTTAATCGGAGAAGCTTAGCAAGAGATGTTGCTATGTTGGGAATCTAAAGTGTAATGAAGTGAATCGAGGGTGGCGGGTGCCGCCCGAATACCTATACCTACGTGTCGACATATTTCACATAGAGCGAATTCACATAGAACGACCTTGTTTATCGACTAATTTCTCGTTCTATGAGGGACACTAGTGTACCTACGTGTCAACGTATCGGTGGAGAAAATATAACAACAGCTGCTTACACCCAAACTAGTCTTTCTAATCAAGGTGGCAACGGTCAATATCACTGGGATTGTTTATTTATCATGTCCCAATACTTATAATTTACTTAAACTACATTAGTTTAGCAAATACCATTATAACATATATACTATACTGTGTGTATATATATATATATATATATATATATATATATATATATATATATATATATATGTAACCTATATATGACTGAAATATTACCAAAAAACTATATTTTTAATGGGTTTCCAGAAAATAATAATATCTCCATCTGTAAAAGCACTAATTTTAGTTGATTACGTTGAGCGTTTCGGCGACTCACATTGGCACAGAGAAGAAAGAAAAAAACGTCCTCGGCAAGAGTGGGAAAAAGCAAGTCAAAGAAAAGAGTCTACTGACTGGTTCAATATTATCAAAGAATGGACGAACCATCTAACCGCCAACTACTTGCCCTGATGACTCCGCTAATAGAAAAGAATGTTCTATTCGGAAAAATGTATTTCAAATATATGAAAAATTTATTTCAATGAATTCCCGCCAAAACATGTGGTTTTCAACATTCTCACTCATCGTGGTGACAGTAGCGGAGATGTTGTCGTCACTGTGTTGGCCCAAACACTGCATAAATGTCACACCTCCCCACACACCCTCAAACTAGGCTTGTGCAGCACTAGCACTGCGCGGGGGTTTTCAGGATGCGTCTGAATTTGCACAGTGCCCGCACGGGGCCCGTGCAGTTCCACAAACTACCCCCACACACTCACAAACTGCACTGTGCAAACCTGTTTTTGCAGTGTGTTTGCGCAGAGCCACTAAGTGTGTAGGGAGCTCATTATACTGAAACACTGCTCACTTGCTGAATAGTTGTTTGACAATACCTTAAATATGCAGTTTAAACCAATATTCCCTATTGACCAATACTCTCCTGACATAACTGGGGCTGCGCCTCCCAGACTCCCCTTCTAGTTAACTTACCCAACCTGGGCATTGATTACGTAATCTAACACCCCCCGGACCCCCCATGTGTTATTTTTTATTTCTGCCGGCTGTTGCAAGGATTAGAAATACTCCTATGATGAGAACGAAAGTTCAGGATACTTAAAACTACCGATCTTGTATTGGTTTAAACTGCACTTATCCCGAAAATATATCAATTCTGATCTTGGGTAAAACATGGTGGAGACATTGAATGTAGAGTAGTAACTATAGGAAAACATAGAGAACTTAGCATTACAGCAGGCATAATATAGGCGGACCAGAAAATTGAATGCACGTAGAATATAAATGTATAACATGGAGCTAAGGATCGTGTAGGACCGTTTAATCCTGACTGTTCTTGTGTTATGATGACGTCCTAATTGTCTTTCATGCAGTAGCCTATGTGCAGACTTGCCTTAAGCTCACACTGGTCTGTTAACATTGCCACTGTTGAAGGAAAACATTGATTCCATCAGATTCATCTCCTAATGTTCACAATTCATCGCTGATAGGGTAACTTCCTGGCAAGGCGTGCTGCACAGCTGTTTTCCTGTGTGATGTCATCTGGCACGTGTGTGTAGTCATGGCAGGGAAGTGATCTGGGCGGTCTAGTAAGTTCGCGCGCTCCACCGGGGAATCAAGCACCATCAGATTCGCTTATTCAAACTAAATAACTCTACAAAACCAAACGCAATCCTATCCTAAACCTAACCTAACTTAAACCAAACCTAAATCTAACCTAACCTTGCTATTGTTATATAAAAATAAGTGCTATATTTTTTTCCCGCAAGTGAATAACTACTGCACATTATACTGAGCTAAAGTAGCTGTAAGGCTTGGAGCACGACAACTCTGCGGAATATTAACTAACAGCTTGGGGCTGTCGAAATTCGGGTTTGTGGGT
>JACEEZ010018425.1:0-59911 GCA_016584305.1 Chionoecetes opilio | reverse complement strand
ACTTATGTACCTTGACAAAACTACGATAGGGAGCTTGAATTCCTTAGACTGCTACACTAGTTACTGGGTGGCCCACAGATGGAGTTGTACAGAGGACACGCTCACTTAGATTGGGGTGAGAGCTCAGATTTGTGATTTTTTTTAGCATATTCTCACTTTTTAATCTTAGTTATTGTTTTTATGAGAGATGCAGGTGTCGTTGGTGGTGTCCAATGTAACACCATTTTCATATTCTTCTTCTTTCTGTTTAAGATCAGATTTTCCCGTAGTGTTTTATGAGATTAGACGGCCGATGATACGCTTCCTACTATCTCTATCCATTGCCTCAGCCTCTTCAATGCCCAATGCTGCCAGATCCTCTTAAACACACTGCCTCCATGTCTTCCTTGGCCTGCCCGGTGGACAGCGACCAGAAACTTCCATTCTAACAGCTCTCCCATTCCCCTCACCACCTTCTCTCCTCTTCACGTATCCAAACCACCTCAATCGCCTTACTCTCAGCACTGTACTCAGCTCTTTCAATCCACATTTTCTTGCCACCTCTTCACTGGACACTTCATCTCTCCATGTGATCCCAGTCACATATCTCACATTCTCCGATCACACCCAACCAACACATCCTCCAACTTCTTCGTTAAAGACTGCAAGTTCATATTAATCCAAGAAAAGTTGAACTTTGTTTTGTTTGTTTGTTTAGAGGATAATTCCTCAGAGCCGTAGTGATCTACCGCTGCAGCTTAAGTGTTGGCCGAAGCAAACACCCGGGAGGGGGTCACAAACCCCAGCTAACACCCGGTACCCATTCACTGCTGGGTGGACAGGGGCTCGGGTTTTAAGAAAGACCACCCATCTATCTTCGCTCCGCCGGGATCAAACCCCAGGACTTCTCGGTTGTGAGCCGAGCATGCTAACCACTACACTACGGAGTAACTATTGAAAAAATTAAAGTTAGATTTGCTTTTAGTTTTTTATTTGCCTTTAATATTTAAGCTTCATGCAGCTCGTCATGTTTTAGAGAAGCATGAGATGTATAATAAGGCTTGTACCAAGAGTCATATGGCGGTCGAACGACGAACGACCGACAAAGGGTACCATGAGAGGGATATTTTTTGGAACGAAGGCAACGACAACGGTCGGCGTGAAGACACGGGGGTACCCGTGTCTTCCACCGTGACCTTCGACCGTCGTCGCTGCTCTTCATTTCCGAAAAATGTCCCTTTTATGGTACCCTTCGTCGGTCGTTAATCGTTCGTCGCTCGACCGTCATCATGACTCTTGGTACGGCCCAAAGTGTGTCAGCTGTCTGTTGATGAAGTTATTCTGTGACGTTGGCGAGTCTGGCACATAGGTGATCCAGCAGTGCCGGGGGAAGCTTGTCCATGGTGGTGCACGTGAAGTACTGTGTGATGATGTAGAAGGGTTTGTGGGGGTGAGCAGGGATACATTGATGTAGTATTAGCACCTGTGCCTCCTGCCCTATCAAGCTGTCGATGTTTTTTACTGTTAAAAAAGACATTTTGATTACACCATTGTATTTCCTGCATCATTTCTAAATACACTTAATACAAAGGATAAAAAAACTATTTACACCTTTTTTTATGTCTTGATATTCTGTGCACAGCATCCAGAGGCTTGTATTGCAGGCCGTAATCCAAGCTACTATTGTTGGTGCTGTTGTTCATGCTACTTGCATGAGCTCCTTTTTGCCCATGACTCAAAACTTACCGGACTCATTTAATTTGCCATCCAATGGACCGCCACCTGTCAGAGATGTTCCCGCGAGCAAAAGAAGACGGGCACACCAAGGCACCGCGGGTTACCCTCGCCACTCCTCCTCTCACACACAGCCCCTCCAATCCTCCACCACAAAACGGCAACAGCCTGCCTTTATTTTCTTCCGACAAAACCCAGACCTCAAAACACAGCCTGCCTCCACGACCTTCCTCTCCCAGGCAGACCATTCATCCCTCCTCCCCTCAGCCTTCCACCTCCAGCAAACCCTCCCTACCTCATCCCATAAACCCTGCACCTCCAAGCAAACCCCCCTACCTCATCCCATAAACCCCGCACCTCCAAGCAAACCCTCCCTACCTCATCCATAAACCCTGCACCTCCAAGCAAACCCTCCCTACCTCATCCCATAAACCCTGCACCTCCAAGCAACCCTCCCTACCTCATCCCATAAACCCTGCACCTCCAAGCAAACCCTCCCTACCTCATCCATAAACCCTGCACCTCCAAGCAAACCCTCCCTACCTCATCCCATAAACCCTGCACCTCCAAGCAACCCCTCCCTACCTCATCCATAAACCCTGCACCTCCAAGCAACCCTCCCTACCTCATCCCATAAACCCTGCACCTCCAAGCAAACCCTCCCTACCTCATCCCATAAACCCTCCACCTCTAGCAAACCACAAAACAAGCCAACCCACGCCAACCCCCCCAGGAACCTCCACAACCTCCCAGGAAAATTGTGTCATGCGATCCCTCCAATACGTCCTTGAAGGGCGTTGCGGATTTAAGAAGGTAAGTCACATAGAATTTCATGCTGTGTTTACCTGGGCAAGAATGCATGGCAATTAGAATCTACAAGAGTGTGATAGGTGCTGTAAAGAATGGAGAGAATCAGCTTTGAGAGTATTTGATGGGAGAAGAAAGGTACGAGGCAGGAATCTTTTTAACCCCTTGAGACCCAGAACGTAATTTTCATTGTAATTTGGCTATCATTACGCAATTTTTAATGAATATAAGGAATATTTTATAGATATGACCTGTTTCATTTCCTTGTCCACTAACTAATTTGGTATATTAAGTTACTCTTCGTAATTTTATGGCTCGACAACATACAATTTTTTATAGCAAAGGAAAGATCTGGGTGGTGAAGGGTTAAGTGTGCAGAGATGGGTTGTTTGGAGCGTAGACTCTTCTGGTGTGGACATCAACGTGAGGCCGAGCCAGGGTATTGACGTCACTGCAGACTGGTAAATACAGGGTCTGCCGATAGTGGTGCAAACATTTGAGAGGTGTGTAGAAAGAAAAGCTAAATTGTTAACCCCTTCACACCCAGATCTTTCCTTTGCTATAAAAAATCGTCTGTTGTTAGCCATAAAATCACGAAAAGTAACTGAATATACCAAATTAGTTAGTGGACAAGGATACTAAACAGGTCATATCTATAAAATATTGCTTATATTCACTAAAAATAGTCTAATGGTAGCCAAATTACAATGGAAATTACGTTCTGGGCCTTAAAGGGTTAATGCAAGTATAAGTAATGGAAATCTGAGATGCAGATTTAAGTAACACATGAAAAGTGACATGATTTAGACCCAGAGCAACACGTAATATTATGCTCTCAAAGGAACTGTCTTGAGCAACATGTGAAATTTCTTGACACTATTAGTTTCATAACTATTGCCGTGTCAGAGGACTGGCAGTGCCTGATTAAATCAATGGTCACGGTAGTTTTAGGGTTAATTCACCAAGTTTTAGATGTGGAGCTAATTTTTTCTATTGTAACTAGAGGTAGAGGAAGGATACTGAGAGAAAATGAGAATATCTAAAGGTGAGCAGAATATTTTGAGAAATTGATGAATGTGAACAATAGAGGAAATGCAGCAGTGAGAGGTGAAGGAGGGCGGCTGGAGAGTACATGAACAAAGTGATATTAAACAGGAAGTTGTAAAAGCAGTTGTTGATCTTAACCCTTTCACGCACAAAAAGTTTAATAAGTTTTTCCGTCCACTGCAACATCCGTCTTATGCTCCCTGAGGGGCCCCACGAAATGGCCAGACTGTGCGGCGAATTATTTGTTTATGTTATCAATTTCACCAACGTGTATTCTTTTTTCCTGGCATTATTATATATCATTGGTTTTGTAAGAGATTATTCTGCCTTATGAAAGAAAAAAATAACAAGAAATGCAAATAAATAGCGGAATTTACCGACTCCGAAAAAAATATGAGTAAAGAGAAATAAGAAAATACTTACGTTCACCACTTCGTAGCTCGAAACTTCTGAGTCAACTTTTTATGGTTTATATGCCAATAAAAGCAGATTTTATGAGGATTCCAACGCTACCATTATAATTTTCATATGGCCATTATGGCCAGCTCGGGACACATTTTAAAGGGACGACAATTCGCGCGCACAGGCTGCCTGCTGAGTGGAAACTGACACACAAACCCTTATCATTTCACATCCACTCACACGAGAGAGTTGACAACTAGTTTATTTTATAGGTCTAGGTTGGATCTTTGACGCAGAAAATGTTGACGCAATTCTGATAAATACTTTATTTTTGGCGAATTTTAACTGTTTTTTTATGCAATTCGCGTCAAAAGCTCAGATTGCAGACGGGCCCGTTTTGACACGATCGCGTCACCGTGCGTGAAAGGGTTAAGTGTGGAAGTCACCGGGCATAGATAGCAGGGCAGCTGAAATGTCTAAATATGGGGAAGACGCTGTAAGAGATTTTATTTTTGTCCATTACAATGTAGTGTGGAACGAAAGGATAGTGTCTCAAGACTGGACAAGATTACTTTAGTCCCAGTATTGAAGGGAAAAGGAGATAAGAGTGAATATGGTTGTTATAGATACAGAGAAATCAGCTCGCCAGGTTTAAGCCTACCTGGGAATGTTTATGGTAAAATCTTAATTCAGTGTAAACTAGGGTAGGTCAAACTTTTGTGGTTATATGTTGAATTGTGAAGCATAAGCAATTTTGTCAGGGCTTGGTTTGACTAAAGCTAAAACTGTTAAGAATATTGATTACTGTATTTTACGGCTTATAAGACACACTTTTTTCCCTAAAAAAATACCCTGAAAATACTCATGCGTCTTCCAAGACGAATGTTGTAGGAGGTTAGCTTAGGTACCTATTCAATCAGCCTCTTATATGATGTAACCTCAGTATATACCTATTAAGAAAATTTAGAATACCATAAGACATTCAAATCAACTAATCTGTCTTCACGCTGTGATGTTTACTGAGGTACTGGCTGGAGCCTTTCCGCCCCGGCAGATTGGCGCCAACAGCCATCCGTGTATAAGGAACTTTGTTTGTTACATTAGATGAAAGTTTGTATACTTATGTGTACAACAGCTATCACAAATACTACACGCATACAGGAAAATTCAAACAATACGTGGTGAGGCACAGGAAGGCAGGCAACGTAGTGAGGCACGGGAGGACGTAAGAGGTGTTTGTTTAAAACTCAGGACAACAAAGCCAGACTCAGCTGATCAGCACGCCAGGCAGGCAGCTGCACACTGCCGAGGTAGGTTTTTTCACTCCCGCCGTCCGACCTGTGTGTACATGTTCAGCCAGCCAACACAACGATTTACAGGGAGGTCCGTTATACGAGCATTCGGTATACGAGAATCCGATGATACGAGAGGTGTAAATTAGGGTCTATTTTCAATATACGAGATCAAAAATCCAATGATACGACATTCAAACTGGGGTGAGTAAAATTATCAAGTTCAAAATGTGCGCCCTACCACTCCCTGTCTGGACAAAGGGGGATTTGATTGACCCCAGTGAGGTCACCCCTAGCAAGCCGTGACCTGAAGGGTAATTAAGCATATGGCGCGGCCAGATATTTAGGGGTAATTAGCAGGTGTGCGGCCCCAACCTTGGGACCACAGTCAGGTCACCCCTAGCAAGCTGTGACCTGAAGGGTAATTAAGCATATGGCGCGGCCTGACCTTTAGGAGTAATTAACAGGTGTTGCAGCCCCAACCTTGGGACCGCTACACTACCTTCTTCTTGTATCACCGCGGCGTCCCCTACATTACAACGTCTTTTTTGCGTTATGCATGTTTTATGTTTAATTAATGTGCAGTTATGTTATTTTGTGTGCTATTTTCTCTTCAGAATGCTTTTTCTACAGAATAGGTAGTACAGTGTGGGTAATATAGACGCTGTGTGTTTGTTGTGTTTGCTGTAGTTTATTTTAGCTTGAAAAACATGGGGTTTTTTTTTTTTTTTTTTTTTTTTGGGGTCCTGGAACCAAACCTATATTTGACCATTAGTTATGTGTTTCGTGATACGAGATTTCGCTTACGAGTATGCCAGGTGGAACCTAACTGCTCGTATCTTCGGGACCTCCCTGTACTTATACGTACTATCACATGCAAGCTAGAAAATAAAAATGGCTGATGAGCAGTGCTGAATGAAGATAATGAATAGTGAGTTGTGTTCTTGTGTGAAAATGACTGTATATCGGACAACAGTTTGTTGGTCTGGTTTTTTTTTCTTTTTTTTTTCTTAGAAATTTCTTTCCAAAATCAGGGTGCGTCTCTCCAAGATGCAGCGTCTTTAAGCCGTAAAATACGGTAATATGAATATGTGGCAAGTTTTGGTTCTTTTATATTTCTATCATCATAAGTTTTTTCACTGGTTCCAGGTCATTGGTGTGTCTATGCTTGCTTTCTGCCATGGGCGGTAGTAGCTATTAACTCTTATTGAAACAAACAAACTACCGTAAATGGCGGCGTACAAGTAGACTCTTTGATCCTGAAAAAATCTCTCCATAACTAGGGGTCGACTTATACGGCAAGGATAAAATGCGAACCTTTACCACTGAGTGGCAAACAATGGGGATAAAATATTCCTGCTGAACAGCGACAACTGGAGAAGACGTTTAGTGGCAGTTCCACCCACAGCTGTTTCCAACGGCTGTGAGGGAACTGCCGCTAAACGTCTTCTCCAGTTGTCGCTGTTCAGCAGGGAATATTTTATCCCCATTGTTTGCCACATTTTCCTTATTATTTGAAGGAAAATACCTTATTTGCGAAATGATTATTAAAAAATTATTATTTGCCACATTTTCCAGACAGCTGTTTCCAACAGCTGATGCACAGATTGTAAACACTGACCGGTGTTGCATAACATAGGTCTATCCTCCAAGACCTAGAGCAGCTGGTGCAGCACCCTACCCGTATTCCTGACCGCCTTGGAGACACGCCCAACATTCTTTATCTTTTCCTAACTACTAACCCTTCTGCTTACTCTGTGAAACTATTCTCTCCGTTGGGTTCCTCCGATCACAATCTTATTTCTGTAACCTGTCCTATCGCTCCGGTACGTCTCGGGGCCCACCTAAGCGGAGGTGCTTCTGGCACTTCAACTCAGCTAAGTGGGAAGACCTAAGGCAGTACTACTCTGATTTTCCATGGAATGATTCCCGCATAGCGCATAAGCCCAGAGCGCATAACTGAGGTCATAGTCTCTGGCATGGAGGCGTACATTCCACATACTTTCTCTAATCCTAAAGCCCGTCAGCCTTGGTTTAACTCTGCTTGTTCTCATGCTGTCCAAGATAGAGAAGTGGCTCACAAACGGTACCGTAACCATCCATCTCCTGAAACTCATGCCCTTATATTTCTGCCCGTAATCATGCCAAATCTTTACTTCAGCTTACCAAAAACTCTTTCATTCACAGAAAATGTCAAAATCTATCTGAATCAAATTCCTCTCGTGACTTCTGGCATCTAGCTAATAACATCTCTAACAATTTTTCTTCTTCATCTTTCCCTCCTATGCTTCACCCAGATGGCTCCACAGCTGTCTCATCTACTTCTAAAGCTGAACTCTTCACTCAAACATTTGCTAAAATTCCACTCTGGTCTGATGAAGGGCTTGTTCCTCCTTCTCCTCCACCCTCTGACTGTATTATGCCTGTCATTAAGATCCTTCGGAATGATGTTTTCTTTGCCCTTTCTGGCCTAGATCCTCGGAAGGCTTATGGTCCTGACGGAGTCCCTCCTATTGTTCTCAAAAACTGTGCTTCTGTGCTTGCACCTTGCCTGGTCAACTTTTCCGTCTATGTCTATCTACTTCCACCTTTCCTTCTTGCTGGAAGTTTGCTCACATCCAACTGTTCCTAAGAAGGGTGACCGTTCTAATCCTTCAAACTACCGTCCTATAGCTTTGACTTCCTGCCTTTCTAAAGTTTTTGAATCTATACTTGATAAGAAGATTCTTAAGCATCTATCTGCTCACAATCTTCTATCTGATCGTCAGTACGGTTTCTGTAAAATCTACTGGCGATCTTCTAGCTTTCCTAACTGAATCTGGTCATCCTCCTTAGGGGTTTCGGTGAAACTTTTGCTGTTGCCCTTGACATATCAAAAGCTTTTGATAGAGTCTGGCACAAATCTTTAATTTCCAAAACTACCCTCATTCGGTTTCTATCCTTCTCTCTGTACCTTCATTTTAAGTTTCCTTTCAAACCGTTCTATTGCAGCTACTGTAGACGGACATGTTCTTCTCCTAAATCTATCAATAGTGGTGTTCCCCAGGGTTCTGTCCTATCACCCACTCTCTTTCTATTATTCATTAATGATCTTCTAAGTCTAACTCAAAGCCCTATCCACTCCTACGCTGATGATTCTACCCTGCATTTTTCAACGTCGTTTGTTAGACGTCCAACTCAACAGGAACTAAGTGATTCATGAGAGATGCCACGAGTGCCTAACTTCTGATCTTTCTATAATTTCTGATTGGGGCAAAGCAAACCTTGTTTTGTTCAATGCCTCAAAAACCCAATTTCTTCACCTATCTACTCGACAAAACCTACCAGATAACTATCCCTCTTCTTCAATGACACTCAACTGTCTCCTTCTACAATGAAATTCTAGGACTATCCTTTACTAAACATCTGAACTGGAAATCTCACATCTCATCTCTTGCTAAAACAGCTTCTAAGAATGTTAGGTGTGCTGTGGCATCTGCGTCCTTTTTTTTCTCCCTCCCAATTGCTTGCTCTCTACAGGGGCCTTATCCGCCATGTATGGAGTATGTCTCCACATGTTGGGGAGGATCCACTCATACAGCTCTCCTAAACAGGGTTGAGTCAAAAGCTTTTCGTCTCATCAACTCCTCTCCTCTGACTGACTGTCTTCAATCTTTAAATCACCGCCGCAATGTTGCTTCTCTTGCTCTCTTCTACCATTATTTGCATGCTTCACTGCTCTTCTGAACTTGCTAATGCATGCCTCCCCACTCCCGCGACCTCGCTGCACAAGACTTTCTACTCATTCCCATCCCTATTCTGTCCATCTTCCTAATGCAAAAGTTAATCAGTATCTTTACTCTTTCATCCCTTTCACTGGTAAACTCTGGAACTCTCTTCTGTTTCTATTTTTCCACTTTCCTATGACTTAAATCTTTTCAAAAGAAGAGTAACAAGACACCTCCCGAACTAAATTGGCCTACCCCTTTGTTTTTATTTATTCTCTTACTGTCTTCTTATAGGGACTGGCAACTAAGCGGGCTTTGTGTTACCCATTTTTGTTGTGCCCTTGGCCAGTTCCCTGTGATGAAAAAAAAATAAAAAAATAGGTACCGCCTCGAAATAAGTAGTGCCTTACTCACCACCTCCCGCCGTTCCTTACTTATTTACCACAAATACTCCTTTATAAGTGATAAACCAGGACGTGTGTGGTACTGTGGTTGCTGGAGGTACTAGAGGAGACAAGAGAGAAGAGATTGCCGTATAACACTGTCACAACCATCAGCTGACGCCCTCACTCACACAGACCAAAACTAATGAAAATGTTTTAGTATCCTGGGTGAAATAGACAAGGAAAGAGTTGACAAACCTGTTAACGAAGGAGACAAAGTTTGAAGAGGACCCATGAAGCGATACTAAGCGTCAAAGGTCACAAGAGTGTGGGCAGTGTAACGGACCCATAGTTTCATAGCCGTGTGGAGTTGGTGGCGCCATGGGCTGGTTTTTTTCACATATGCATATTTTTTCACATATTTTCACATTTCGGTGGCCTCGGAGGCCACCGGTAAGTGCAGTCCAGTCATACTACCGTGTTTTACTATAATATACAGTATGTAGCGGTACTATCGGGGGACTATAGTGTTTTTCAAGTGAAAACAAGAGGTGGACCTATAGTATAGATTCATATCTTCATAATAGTGGTGTATTATGTGTTTTTGCGACAGGTTACCGTATGCCGTACCGTAGCCTATTCAAACTTTGGCCTACCAGTAGCCTACCATATTTTTAGGGCCGACTTATACGGCAAGTATAGGCCTAACCCGTAATCTTGAGCTAATAATCTTTGGGTCGACTTGTGCGCCTGGCCGACTAGTATGATGCCATTTACTATGATTTATCAACCACAACTGATAACAGGATCTCCACTCCTCAACCAGCTTCCTCTCCAACACATCATGAACTACTTTCCTTTCCACTTGTGTGCTGGTTACTTACTCTGTAGGAAGACTATCTAATGCCATGCTAATTAGTCATTGATAATGAAGTGAATGAATGGCCTTCATTTGATAATACAGCTCAAGGAAGCCGAGGCGAGGTATCGGCACAGTGTCAGCCACCCTGGCCCTGACATCGTGATGACGGGCCGGCCCAAACACTTCTACTTTCGCACAGGTGAGGCTAAAATCATCATCATCAGCTAAGTCCTTGGCAGCCGCGCTCATCTACCTTTGCTTGCCACTTATGAGTTGCCGTTTTGCTTGTTTATTTCTTCTATCATATTTATTCATACCATAATTTTCCTTTGTCCAATTATTCTTAATGATGTGAATATTATTTTTTTTGCACTTTTTTTTCTTTTCCCTTGCACTGAGGAACTGCCTTCCATCTGTGTTGTGTTTGCAGAGGTGAGGGGGACGTCAAAGATGCCACAACTTGGAGACTTTCCTCTTCGAGCGCAGCCGAGGGCTGAAGGTGATTTGTCAGGGCTCCACCATCACATAGATATCCTCTCGGCCGTGGCAGCGTCAGGCGTGACCGGCCTGCACAGGTGTACTTCAGTCAGGCCTCTCAGCCCATAAGTGGAGATTTATGTGACTTTATATGACTCTAGGTTATGGACAAAACACGTGTGAGGATTACTTGAGTCTTGGTCTGTATATATGCTCAGTCTTCGTCTCTACACTTTGAAGCTGCCAATCACAGAGACAGTTTTTAGTGACTCTGACGTGCTGGTAACCATAAGTGCTATTGGACTAAAGAAAATGCATGTAGGACAGGACTTCACATTGTTGAGGATGTGAAACAAAATGCATCAGGTAGTTTCTGACTTTAAGCTACGCAAACAGTTTAGTATCGTGATGTCTATTTCAGTGACTCTCAAACTGTGACTGGAAATCCCCTAAGTGCGCCGCGTAATTTTTCACAGATATGGGTATTTTGTGCTTGAGGTCGCAGTTTTTGTTTTTTATATTGAAGATGGAAAATCGTAAATGAATGAGTTAATATGTAACTAGGCAGGTAGATGCAAGGTCCTTTTATAATATTATAAGTACTTTGGGTAGATGGATAAAGTAAGAAATAGAGAATAAATAAATAAGTTATTCATTCTTAAAAAAAATACTTCCCGCTTCCACCACAATACGTGTTGAACGATTACTGTACACGTACTGTACCAGTCTGAGTCGCAGCCTGCTGGTGTTACTGAGTTACCAACTTACTAGTTTTATCACGCGTTCATGTGAATTGTTTTTAGCGACATATAAAAGGAAAAAGGATGATAAATAGAATATGATGCATACGTATATCAGTAGGCTTTATGCAAGTTTGACTGTTTGACGTGATTTACGTGAACCCCGATCGATAAATAACATGTATAATTTGGCAACACACGTAGGACAGAGCGTTGGGTAGGCACCTCCCGTGGTCAGTGTAGCCGTGAGCCTCAGTAAGTATCGCTGTTGTGGTGTTAATGAGGTCCAAGCTTAAAAATGGATAAGTACCTCATTAAAAAGCGAAAGTGTACTAAAAGCAATAGCGGTGAAGTCGCAGTTGATCATGAATCAAAACGTAAATGTGTCGAAGGCACCAAGGCGAAGTAACAGTAATAACTGTTGAAAGTGAGTCCTCTCGTCCAGATCCTAGTGAAGAAAAGTGAAGTGACAGTTGAAACTGAGCATAGTCGTACAGGTCCGTGCTGGCAAAGTGAAGTGACAGTTGAAAGTGACCGTAGTCGTGCAGGTCCGAGCGGGCAAAGAGAAGTGACAATGAAAGTGAGTTTTGTCATCCAGGTCTGAGCGTGGTCAAAACGACGACACGTGCCAGCAGAAGTAACCGCAGTAAGTCATTTCGCCTGTATAACGACAGTTATCTTGGACTTGGGTTCACGTGCTGTAATAATGAAAATGGTCCAAAGCCAAAATGTTTGTTTGCGGCATTAAGCTTTCAAATTAATCTATGACTCCTATGAAATGAAGAGACATTTAACAACAAACATAGTCACCTCTCTCAGAAGCCTATAGATTACTTTAAAAGACTCTTGAAAGATAACAAACACAAAGGCTTGGGTTTGAGAAAAAGGTGAAGGTGGCAGAAAAGGCACAGAAAGCAAGCTATTTAGTGGCAGAGCATACAGCAAAACAAATGAAACCCCATTCAATTGCAGAGTCATACTTCCTTCCAGCTTGCTGTGCTGTGGTGAAAACATTGTTTGGGGATGATGCTGAAAAGGAAGTGAAAAAAATTCCCCTCTCAGACGACACGATTGGTAGACGAATCAAGGACATGTCGTCTGATATTGAAAAAAGTGTGGGAACTCGTTCGTGAAAGGTAAAATGCATGCTTTACAAGCGGATGAATCAACAGACATTGGAGGAAAACCTCAGTTACTAGTGTTCATCCGTTATGTTGCTGATAACAAAATAACTGAACATTTCTTATGCTGCAAAGAACTGGTGCAAGTCACAGGACAGGAGATATTTTCTACAGTGACAGAATACTTGAAAGAAAAGGACTTGTCATGGAAGTTATGTGTAGGAATTTGCACAGATGGCTGTCCATCCATGGTGGGATCGGTAAAAGGTTTTGTGTCCTTAGTCAAGAAGGAGAACCCAGATTTGATTACTACCCATTGTTTCTTGCATCGTGAAGCTCTTGTTGCTAAAACACTCGGACAAGAATTAAAGTTTGGTCTTGATGATGTTGTGAAAATTATAAACTTTCTTAAAAGCAGACCAAAGCAGTCAAGACTATTTTCCATGCTTTGTGAAGAAATGGGATCTCCTCACGAAGGTCTTCTCCTCCACACAGAAGTCCGGTGGTTATCAAGAGGCAAAGTGTTATCCCGGGTGCATGAGCTGAGAGAGGAAATGCTCCTTTTCTTTACCCTTGAGGAGAAAACTGAATTCTGCGAATTACTTGCTGATGAAATTTGGAGTGCAAAATTATGCTACTTGGCAGACATATTTGAACATCTGAACAAGGTTAATGCAAGTATGCAAGGAAGAAATGAAAATATGGTAACATCTTCTGACAAAATGAAAGCCTTGATAGAAAAAAATTAGGCTCTGGAAGGAAAGGGTGAGTGAAGGCAAGATTGACATGTTTCAAAAGACTGCTGAAGCTAAATATACAGACATTGTTCCACTCATTAAGCAGCACCTTGAAAGCCTAGGAAGGAACATAGAAAAATATTTCACAAATATATCTGTTGAAAGTTATGACTGGCTGAGAAATCCATTCGTTCACGATCCCTTGAGCAAGCCACAACTTAGCATCCTTGAAGAAGAGGAACTAATCAACATCCGTATTGACCGCACACTAAAACTGCAATATCTGGATATGACATTAGAAAGCTTCTGGATTCAAATGGAAAATGAACACCCCATAATCCAAAAGGGCCCAGAAAATACTCTTGCAATTTTCAACCTTATATCTGTGTGAACTGGGATTCTCAGCCCTCACAAATATAAAAACTAAGAAAAGGAATAAATTGCTGGCTGTTGAAGAGGAAATGAGAGTGTCTGTCAACTGTCCCTCCTAACATGAGCGGATATGCAACTCCAGGCAGGCACACTTGTCCCACTGATCAGGTATGTTATTGTTGTAGCATAGTAGTTTATTTACACATTATTTCCTTATGTCCATTCCTGTATATATATATATATTATATATATATATATATATATATATATATATGCTTCAGTGGACAGGCGGCGCACTAGATTATATCTTGGACTTCGGCGGCGCAGCAGCTATATATATATATATATATATAGCTGCTGCGCCGCCGAAGTCCAAGATATAATCTAGTGCGCCGCCGTCCACTGAAGTTTGAGAACCTCTGGTCTATTTTATAACAATCCATTGATATCATGCTGAAGTAATTACATTTTTTATTCTTTATTTCGGTGGTGAGCAAGACACAGTTTTTACGGTGCGGCACCATTATTTCAGGGCTAAAAATATTGTTTGATATATTTCTATATTTCTTCAAATGCGGTACAGGACTAAAGTTCTGCTTTTATTTCTGTACTTATATCGATCCATTTTCCTACTCAGCAGTGTGATTGATAGTTTAACAGGCCATATGTGTCTATCACATACTGTCTATCTATCTGATCAATTCACTTCACCCGGGGTCATGCTCAAGTAGCATGAGTTTTGACCCATCAACATCCCCGTGTGACCTCAATAGCCGGGTGGAATTTTCTGCCCCGTTGCCTGGATGTTGACCTGGGATGAGGATATCCCTCAGGTCAATGGGATGAGTAAGATGGTGCGGGCCACCAATCATAACTGGCGGGCGTGGGAGGGCGGCTGGGGAATGAGTAAGTCAGGGTGTAGGTGGGAGAAAGAGTGAGTGAGTGAGGCATGGGGTGGGTGAATGAGTGGGCATGTGAGGTGGGGTGAATGAGTGAGGGTGGGTGGATAAATAAGTGTGGAGGGGGTGATTGGGTAAGTGGTGAATGAGTGGTGAGTGAGGATTGGGTGGGTGGTGAATGAGTAAGAGTGAAGGCTTGGGTGGGTGAATTTGCTAGTGAGAGTGGGTTGGTCGGTGCATAAATGAGGGCGTGGATGGTTGAATGAGTAAATGATAGCGTGAGTTGGTGGGTGAAGAAGTGAGTGAGTGTGTGAGGGTGTGTGTGGCGTGGTGGGTGAGTGAAAGTGCGCATTAGCTAGATGAGTGTGTGTGTGTGTGGGTAGATAAGTTAGTATGTGTGTGGGTAGAAGAGTGAGTACATGGATTGGTTAATGAGTATTTGGGTGGGTGGGTGTGAGAGAGAGAGAGAGAGAGAGAGAGAGAGAGAGAGAGAGAGACGAGAGAGAGAGAGAGAGAGAGAG
Source organism: Chionoecetes opilio (assembly GCA_016584305.1). Classification (NCBI taxonomy): domain Eukaryota; kingdom Metazoa; phylum Arthropoda; class Malacostraca; order Decapoda; family Majidae; genus Chionoecetes; species Chionoecetes opilio. The sequence goes on along the minus strand of JACEEZ010018425.1, from coordinate 44,831 downwards.
AGGAAAGAGAGAAGAGAGACCCTTAGGTGTGTTGTACATTAGGGAAAAAAAGTATCGGTGAACAATTTGCGCGAAACATCGTGACACCACTGAACGAAGGACAGTGGAAATATTGTGGCCCTTAGCACACGTTGGTAGCCTTGCATATTACAGTGGAAATAAAAATCTTGGTCAGCCAATTTGGTAGCGAGATATACAAGGCAGCTGTTGTCGTAAGCGCCGGACGGAGTGTTGCACTGAACCGTGTCGTGCCATACTGACTGGTCCAACACTCAAACTCTCGGCAACGCCATGGAAAACACGTCTTACCAGGAATGTTACCATTACATGCAGGTTGTCAGGAGAATATGACAAGTCAACAAAATTTCCACACAGCACCCACACTAATTATCCTATGTTTAGAAACCACTTATGTACATACATAATGAGCCGTTACGAATTACACATGGGAGTGAGATATATTTGGAGGATACCATGGTTGACCTCACAGACGGTACCGTAACCATCCATCTCCTGAAACTCATCCTCTTCATATATTTGCCCGTAATCATGCCAGATCCATTCTTCAACTTACCAAAAACTTCTTCATTCATAGAAAATGTCAAAATCTTTCTGAATTAAACACCTCTCGTGACTTCTGGCATCTAGCTAATAACATCTCTAACAATTTTTCTTCTTCATCTTTCCCTCCTATGCTTCACCCAGATGGCTCCACAGCTGTCTCATCTACTTCTAAAGCTGAACTCTTCGCTTAAACCTGTGCTGAAAATTCCACTCTGGTTGATGAAGGGCTTGTTCCTCCTTCTCCTCCACCCTCTGACTATATTATGCCTGTTATTAAGATCCTTTGTAATGATGTTTTCTTTGCCCTTTCTGGCCTAGATCCTCGGAAGGCTTACGGTCCTGACGGAGTCCCTCCTATTGTTCTCAAAAACTGTGCTTCTGTGCTTGCACCTTGCCTGGTCAAACTTTTCCGTCTCTGTCTATCTACTTCCACCTTTCCTTCTTGCTGGAAGTTTGCTCACATTCAGTCTGTTCCTAAGAAGGGTGACCGTTCTAATCCTTCAAACTACCGTCTTATAACTTTGACTTCCTGCCTTTCTAAAGTCTTTGAATCTATACTTAATAAAAAGATTCTTAAGCATCTATCTGCTCACAATCTTCTATCTGATCGTCAGTTACGGTTTCCATAAAGGGCAATACCTGCGATCTTCTAGCTTTTCTAACTGAATATTGGTCATCCTCCTTTATAGTCCTGGAGCCAAGGGGTGTTTTCGTGTTTGAGAGGACTCCGAGATCACTCACCTGATTCTGATAGAGGACCACCTGGGGCATAATATTAACGAGGGTAGCGCATCTGAAACTTGGCAATAATCTCATAAATCACGGATTTGTCAAAATTGTGCTTTCCGGAAATGACCCTCCGAATGACGGGTGAGCCTCCTTTTGATCGCCATAGCACCTAAACAAAGACACTTACGGAAATGAATTACCACTCAAAAGAAAGCTTAACTTATCCGCTACAATATTTAACTAAACTGAAGTTGATTGCACAATGAATGTTTTTAGTAGGATCGTAAATACAAAGTTATATAAAAAAAAAAAAATAATCTAGGGTTGTAAAACAAAAAATAAAATAAAATATATGGAGTGCAAAATCTCATTGTTTATTAGTCTGTTCTAGTTTATTACACATTAGAGAAGATTTTAAAACTACCAAACAGAATACTGTAGGTCCATGTGAATATTTAGGGTCAAATTAAAAGAAATTATGAATTTACTAAAACCTGAGGTAAATACCACTACACTTTCCCTCAAGTTTAGGACATGAGAAGCACAAACAGAAAAGTTTCGCTTATCTTAGCTTCCTTTTTGAAGGAAAAGTAGGTTTTTGAGGGAAGTAGTGATGGATAAGGATGCTCTTGGTGACCAAATTGGAAAAAAATTATGTTCACTCTCTTAAGTACATAAGGGAAAATCAAACTCGATTCTACACTGAGAAACTGAATGAATGAATCTTACAATAGTTTGTTTGTTTGTTTCTTTGTTCCTAACAGTAAAAGGATGTAATATAAATTGGAAAATTGTTCCATTTTACGAAAACGATGAGTCCAATTTTCACGAGGCGTGTGGGCTGGGGTCACTTAGGGTCACTTAGTACATAATCATCCAGCACCTATCCTTTATCTAACTAGCTGGATTATTACATCCTTTGTCAGAAGCTTGGCAGCTGCAGTACTGACAACAAATTAGCTCATATTGTCTACAAACACATCGTTAGTGGCACAGGACGTGCATTTAATGGCATTGGGAAGTCATCTGGCAGTTAAGACCTGACATCGTTCTGGCTCAGGATGCCACCAGCCTGGCGCTGTAGCCAAATTCCTTGGATCAAGGTACACTTTCTCTAGACAGTGTACTAGGTGTAGTTGCATGTACGCCCCGTTAAAATGCCCTGAGAATATGTCCCTTGATAGAACGACTGCTGGGGGGGTAGTCAAGGATAGTCTTTTTGCTGTGGTGGAAGAGGTGATATCTTAGCTCATCCATTGTTTTGCATTGTGTTCCATACCTGTACACATTAACCAGAAACTCTTCTATCAATGGAAAGTCAATCTCATTTTGGTGCTTTCCGAAGTTTTGAAGGTAGTGACACGGATTGGCTTTCAGTCCAGCTGCTTTTGTGCCGAATTTGCTTGTTGAATCACAACTTGTGAGATGATGCAGTGCTACAAGTACTTTGCAAGTTTCCGTGCCTAACTTCTCAGCCAAGATATGAAGAGGAATATATCTGGTAGTATTTCCCAAACCAGCTCTAATCCACATTCCCTTAAACCATGGCTCTTTAGGAGATCCCAGTAATTTAACCCAAGGACCATGACGTCTGTATCATTAGACAGCACAACTACCCTTGTTGCCCCACTACATACTGCATGGAGAGTATGGGGGATGATCCTCACATCAACTTCTTCTATGCTGAGATCTAATTTAGGAACAGCTGTAGCCCATTTATTGTATATTGCCTTGCATGGTTCACTATCATTGGAGAGACCCATCGAGCTGACCACAACATTTTTCATTGGTTTTGGGTTTCCTATGATAAAGTTTCGAGGTTGCCCTTGTACTTTGGTTTGTTTGTGGCCGATGCCCAGAAGGAGTCCATATTCACTGGCAACTGTATCTCTGTGTTCACTTCATTCAGGTCGATTGGATTACAGGTACATCTCCTGATCCTCTCACTTTCTATAACTAAGCCATCCATATATCTGTCAAAGACAAAGTCTTTTCACCAGCAGCCCTGCTGGTGTGGGAAATACTACCAGATATATTCCTCTTCATATCTTGGCTGGAGCTGAGGGACGGGTTGAGGAGCGGCCGTGTGAACAACTGTCCTTATCTGGCCCACCGTCCCTTGACCCACTACCGGTGGCGCGTGGCGCCCCCCCCCCCCCCCCCCATGAACACTAAGGAGCAGGAGTGACCTACCTCACGCCCCGCCCACCTGTGACCTGACTGTGGCTGCGGCTACAGCGGCGGGCTGATGCCCGCTCATTTATTAGTTTTTTATGTATATACAGTAAAAGCCTTATAACTCGGCACGATAGGGGCTCTGGCCCTTGCCGAGTTATTCAATGTGCCGAGTTATGCAATGTCCTCCTCTGATATGGGTAAAAAAAAAAAAAAAAATACAGTACTGTAAAAGCATAAAAACTACACTTACCAATGAACGGGTAGCAGCAGGCATGTAATCCAAGGAGAGGGGAGCCTTGTTGTAACATGTAGAAGATGTTAGGGGGACTCAGTCGCATTTTAACACTGGTATCACTTTAATCACTTTATAATCACAACTCTGTACTGTATTGTATACAGTACTGTACCTGTACAACTTAATTTTACATCACTTGAGCACTTAATTACTGCAACACTATGCCCTGTCCATTAACTCTACCTTCGACTGCGAGTGCATGGGAGGACACAGGGGGGCGGCATGAGTCCTCTAATCACAGGCGTCACTATAAGAATCCTACCTGCGCCACCAACGGGCGAGGGCCAACCATCCAGCCCTCGAGTGAGCCTCCAGGGCGTTATAAGGCTTTTACTGTATGTATGTGTATGTACGTATGTGCAGATGTATATGTATATGTATATACTATATATATGTAATAGATGTAAATAAATTTTTAAAAAATCTTGGCTGAGAAGTTAGGCACGGAAACTTGCAAAGTACTTGTAGCACTGCATCATCTCACAGGTTGTGATTCAACAAGCAAATTCGGCACAAAAGCAGCTGGACTGAAAGCCAATCCGTGTCACTACCTTCAAAACTTCGGAAAGCACCAAAATGAGATTGACTTTCCATTGATAGAAGAGTTTCTGGTTAATGTGTACAAGTCTGGAACACAATGCAAAACAATGGATGAGCTAAGATATCACCTCTTCCACCACAGCAAAAAGACTATCCTTGACCTACCCCCCAGCAGTCGTTCTATCAAGGGCATATTCTCAGGGCATTTTACGGGGCGTACATGCAACTACACCTAGTACACTGTCTAGAGAAAGTGTACCTTGATCCAAGGATTTTGCTACAGCGCGCTGGTGGATCCATGAGCCAGAACGATGTCAGGTTTACTTACTATGCCTATAGCCCTGGCACTAACGAAACAATATGCTATTTTTCAGTCCATCAGCTTCTGCCATGTGAAAATTGGACTCATGTTTCACGTAAAAGGACAATTTTTCCAATATATTACAATTCCTTTTAACTGTAGGCAACAGAAAAAAAAACAAACTATTGTAAGTCATATTAGTTTCTGTGTAGTCGAGTTTGATTCCCTATTGTACTTAAGAACGTCGGAAATCATTTTTTCCAATTTGGACCAAGAGCATCCTTATCCAATTTCACTACTTCCTCAAAAACCTATTTCCCTTCAAACAAGAACTAAGATAACGAAACTTTTCTGTATGTTACCTTCTCAGTGTCTAAACGAGGGAATTTTACCTTGCAGTCCTCATGGATACGGGATTTTCCTCCATATAAGCGGTCACACGAGATCCTACCATCACGCTTTTCAGGAAGCTTATATTTTTAAACAACGCTTCAGATTGACAAACGATTTCGTCTTTGTAGCTTCCATTCAATCTATTCGCGCCTACAGACTAATTTTTTGCGATCGGGATTCTACACTGGCTTGCGGTCTTCGCCATTAAGGCCGTCTTACGGTGGATTTACCTCAGGTTTTAGTAAACTTAATTTTTGTTTATTTGACCTGAGATATTCCCATTGATGCTACATATTCTGTTTGTAGTTTAAATTTTTTTTCTTAATGGTGTATAAACGGGCTTGCTCGACTGATTAGCTTTCTTTGGGTGGTATTTACAGAGGTTTGCATTCCGAATTTTTTAGTCCGCAATTCCTGCAACTTTCGGTGGTATTCGGTTTTGTCGGAATTGGTAATTACAGATGCCTGAAAAAATTGCGGATTGCTAATTGCGGACCGCAAATTTTAATCGAAATTTAACTTGCGGAATGGGTAATTCGGTTGCGGAATTGCGCAATTACGGATGCCTGAAAAAAATGCGGAATTGCGAATTCGGGACCGCAAAAAAAGCAATTTCGAAATTTACTTGCCTGAATGGGTTAATTAGGGGTGCTGAATTTGCGCAATTACGGATGCCTGAAAAAAAATGCGGAATTGCGGGTTGCGGACCGCCAAAATTTTGAAACGCCATCGCAATAATTGTGACGATCACCACCTTCAAAATGGCAAGTGCCCGCCGTGAACATAAGTTCCCACCAAATATGGTGGGAGACGACACTGCCAACTGCCAATGAGCCGTGTTTTTGTCGTTCAAGCACCGTCTTGGATTACGAAGACCACCCCAATAACACTTGCTGAAATGTGGTTATACTGCTTTGTGATATTGTTTGCAATGTTTTGGACTGATTATTATTTCGGCCCCTACCAAGCTTGTTGTGTTTTTGTCGCAGAAACCAATCAGCTTTCAATTGGGAGAAAAAATGGTCTTCGTACCAAGACCAAGCAAGCATCGTCCAAGCATCACTAGCTAGTGTAGCACAGTCACTCACTCAGTCAGTGCTTTCTGGGACTTGGGATTGAGAGCTGTACGCTCACTACGCTGGCCGTGTGTGTGATTACTGATTTATCCTACATATACTGTTGTTGTGTTAGTGAAGTACTAAGATTGCACAAATTAGACAATAGGCACTGGTTACTGGCAGTGGTTAGTGGTTAGTAACCACTAACCAGTGTCTATTGTGGTTAATAAATGGGTTTATTAACTTATATATAGGATAACAATAGGCTTAATAAACGGCATTTAGTAAATAAATGGCTATTTTTGTTTTGTCTAATTTGTAATTTCAGTATTTCAAATTTGTTTATATTTTGCAGATTGTCCTCATATAATTAGCGTTTAGTAAACGCAAAGTTATATGAGCACAATCTGCAAAATATAAGACCAATTTGAAATTACTGAAATTACAAATTAGAAGGATTCAAAATACCCGTTTATTTACTAAACGCCTTTTATTAAGCCTATTTTTTGCTTCTGAAAATTAGCAAATTTAACCTGAATGGACAAGTTTGTGTCGCCATCTCTGTCGCCTAGGAGTAGGAGTATGAGTGTGGATACACTGGATACTGATAGTGTTAGAAGTGGGGATTGTGTCAGAAGTGACTTGGAGGCTCAGGATGATCTCCCCAGCACTCAGCCCCTCAGCCCGAGCACTGAGCGTGAGAGCAGGCAGGGCCAGGAAACAGGTGGAGAGAAGCTTCCAGCTAACTTGAAATCACTTGGACAAGTAAGTTATTCCTTATCTACTGAGTATTTAGTAAATTTAATTTGGTCAATTTATAGTTTCACCCAACCAACGATTTTCTGATGCGCCTTTTATATACATAAGGCGCATCAGAAAATCGTTGGGTTGGGGTGAAACTATAAATTATCTTTTAATTTACTAGTTAAAAGTTAAAACATAAAAAATTGTTATAAAGGCTGAATAAAAGGCGATATATTATCCAATATATATTTGATTTTGTGAACACAGTCATCACAGAGAGCGGCCTGCGCGGTGATTTATTTAGTTAACGCTCATTTTTGCAAGGTACTACTGCATTTATCAGAAAACGAAATTTTATCAATGGAAAGCTAATACAATTCTGCTTCTATTGATATCTTCATGTAATATGTTGTCCCACAAAGTTTTACATGACGATGCATTTAATGAATTTTAAGTTCATGCATATTTCTTCAGTCTCATAATGGCCTTTATTTAATGTGTTTTACTGTGTTTATGTGATAATCTTATAGAACAAACATTTCCGAAGATAACAGTATATCCTTTATACATGTATAACATGATATACTGCGGGGTCATGCCTTGAGAACTTCCCCGGGTCTTGGGTGAACGAAGAGGCCCTGGCGCTAAGATGGCGCCCAGTAGCGTTTAACATAGGGCCTATGAATGGCGTTACCCTCTTTCATATAGATACCCTAATCACCTAGTGATTATAGCCAGTAGACTATGAAGTGTAAGAGTAAAGAAAACACTAAAGAGACAAAGACTTAATTGTGAATGACAAGTAACAAGTATAGACAGAAACAATAGGAATACACAAGTATTAAAAATAAACACTAATAAAAAGTCTTGAGACATTTTTTGTTTTAATTGTAGGTGTTTAAGAGTCTATAGACATTTTTTTTTTTAATTGTAGGTGTTTTGTTTTAATTGTAGGTGTCAAAATTAGTTTGCGGAATTGTGGAATTGCGATTGCGAAAAGGCCTATCTGAAAAAAATTGCGGAATTGCGATTGTGGACTGTGCAGGGCGGAATTGCAGAATTGCGATTGCGGAATTGGAAAAAAATTGCGTTGCCCACCTCTGCTAATTCATTTCCGTAAGTGTCTTTGTTTAGGTGCTATGGCGATCAAAAGGAGGATCACCCGTCATTCGGAGGGTCATTTCCGGAAAGCACAATTTTGACAAATCCGTGATTTATGAGATTATTGCCAGGTTTCAGATGCGCTACCCTCGTTAATATTATGTCCCCCGGTGGTCCTCTATCAGAACAGGTGAGTGATCTCAGGGCCTCTCAAACACGAAAACACCCCTTGGCTCCAGGAGTATTAGGGTTTTCGGTGAAACTTTTGCTGTTGCCCTTAACATATCAAAAGCTTTTGATAGAGTTTGGCACAAATCTTTAATTTCTAAACTACCCTCATTCGGTTTCTATCCTTCTCTCTGCACCTTCATCTTAAGTTTCCTTTCAAACCGTTCTATTGCAGCTACTGTAGACTGTCATTGTTCTTCTCCTAAATCTATCAATAGTGGTGTTTCCCCAGGGTTCTGTCCTATCACCCATCTCTTTCTATTTTTCATTAATGATCTTCTAAGTCTAACTCAAAGCCCTATCCACTCCTACGCTGATGATTCTACCCTGCATTTTGCAACGTCGTTATCTCAATTCAACAGTTTAGTTTTAACAACTTAGTTCAACTCAACGGAACTAAGTGATTCACGGAGAGATGCCACTGAGCTCCTAACATCTGATTTTCTATGATTTCTGATTGGGCAAAGCAAACCTTGTTTTGTTCAATGTCTCAAAAAACCCCAATTTCTTCACCTATCTACTCGACAAAACCTACAGACTATCTCCTACTTTCAGTGGAACTTATACTTCCTCTTCTTTTCAGATTTTTTAAACCTCAACGCTTTATCCCCTCTCTAACAATGAATCTGGACTATCGCTTACTANGGGAAAAGGTTTTGGATGTTCACCCCATACAGACTCCCCACCCAAGGCCGTCAGCCCCAAGACGGGGCCACCCAAGGCTGGTTTGATGTTCATCCCGATGACATACTCGCCACCCAAGGCCGTCAGCCCCAAGACAGAGGCGCCACCCAAGGCTGGTTTGATGTTCATCCCGATGACAGACTCGCCACCCAAGGCCGTCAGCCCCAAGACAGAGGCGCCACCCAAGGCTGGTTTGATATTCATCCCGATGAAAGACTCGCCACCCAAGGCCGTCAGCCCCAAGACAGAGGCGCCACCCAAGGCTGGTTTGATGTTCATCCCGATGACAGACTCGCCACCCAAGGCTCCCAAGACAGAGGCGCCACCCAAGACTGGTTTGATGTTCATCCCGATGACAGAAGCGCAACGCAAGGCCGCCAGTAATTATCCCAAGACATAGGCGACAATCAAGGCTGCCAGGACCCACAAGAATAGAAAGCATCGTTGATCAGAAACAGTAGATATTCAACACTGCAGCTGTTACTGCCAGCCAATTCCCTGCAACAATGGGCTCGCTGCTCGCTGCTGACCACCAGAGGTGGGCATTCCGCAATTTTAGTCCGCAATTCCGCAACTTGCGGAATGGTAATTCGGTTGCGGAATTGCGCAATTACAGATGCCTGAAAAAATTGCGGAATTGCGAATTGCGGACAGCCAAAATTTTAAAGCGCAATCGCAATAACTTGCGGAATGGGTAATTCGGTTGCGGAATTGCGCAATTACTGATGCCTGAAAAAAATGCGGAATTGCGGGTTGCGGACCGCCAAAATTTTGAAACGCAATCGCAATAATTGTGACGATCACCACCTTCAAAATGGCAAGTGCCCGCGTGAACATAAGTTCCCACCAAATATGGTGGAGACGACACTGCCAACTGCCAATGAGCCGTGTTTTTGTCGTTCAAGCACCGTCTTGGATTACGAAGACCACTCCAATAACACTTGCTGAAATGTGTGTTATACTGCTTTGTGATATTGTTTGCAATGTTTCGGACTGATTATTATTTCGGCTCCTACCAAGCTTGTTGTGTTTTTGTCGCAGAAACCAATCAGTTTTCAATTGCGAGAAAAAACGGTCTTCGTACCAAGACCTAGCAAGCATCGTCCAAGCATCGCTAGCTAGTGTTGTAGCAGTGTAGCACAGTCACTCACTCAGTCAGTGCGTTCTGGGACTTGGGATTGAGAGCGTGTACGCTCACTACGCTGGCCGTGTGTGTGATTACTGATTTATCCTACATATACTGTTGTTGTGTTAGTGAAGTACTAAGATTGCACAAATTAGACAATAGACACTGGTTACTGGCAGTGGTTAGTGGTTGGTAACCACTAACCAGTGTCTATTGTGGTTAATAAACGGGTTTATTAACTTATATATAGGATAACAATAGGCTTAATAAACGGCGTTTGGTAAATAAACGGCTATTTTTGCTTCTGTCTAATTTGTAATTTCAGTAATTTCAAATTTGTCTTATATTTTGCAGATTGTGCTCATATAATTAGCGTTTAGTAAACGCTAATTATATGAGCACAATCTGCAAAATATAAGACAAATTTGAAATTACTGAAATTACAAATTAGACAGAAGCAAAAATAGCCGTTTATTTACTGAACGCCGTTTATTAAGTCTATTTTTGCTTCTGAAAATTAGCAAATTTAACCAGAATGGACAAGTTTTTGTCGCCATCTCCGTCGCCTAGGAGTAGGAGTATGAGTGTGGATACACTGGATACTGATAGTGTTAGAAGTGGGGATTGTGTCAGAAGTGACTTGGAGGCTCAAGATGATCTCCCCAGCACTCAGCCCCTCAGCCAGAGCACTGAGCGTGAGAGCAGGCAGGGCCAGGAAACAGGCGGAGAGAAGTTTTCAGCTAACTTGAGTCACTTGGACAAGTAAGTTATTCCTTATCTACTGAGTATTTAGTAAATTTAATTTGGTCAATTTATAGTTTCACCCAACCAACGATTTTCTGATGCGACTTATTATATACATAAGGCGCATCAGAAAATCGTTGGTTGGGTGAAACTATAATTATCCTTTAATTTACTAGTTAAAAGTTAAAACATAGAAAAATTGTTATAAAGGCTGAATAAAAGGCGATATATATCCAATATATATTTGATTATTTGTGAACACAGTCATCACAGAGAGCGGCCTGCGCGGCGATTTATTTAGTTAACGCTCATTTTTGCAAGGTACTACTGCATTTATCAGAAAACGAAATATATCAATGGAAAGCTAATACAATTCTGCTTCTATTGATATCTTCCATGTAATATGTTGTCCCACAAAGTTTTACATGACGATGCGTTTAAGTGAATTTTAAGTTCATGCATATTTCTTCAGAGTCTCATAATGGCCTTTATTTAATGTGTTTTACTGTGTTTTATGTGATAATCTTATAGAACAAACATTTCCGAAGATAACAGTATATCCTTTATACATGTATAACATGATATACTGCGGGGTCATGCCTTGAGAACTTCCCCGGGTCTTGGGTGAAACGAAGAGGCCCTGGCGCTAAGATGGCGCCCAGTAGCGTTTAACATAGGGCCTATGAATGGCGTTACCCTCTTTCATATAGATACCCTAGTCACCTAGTGATTACTAGCCAGTAGACTGAAGTGTAAAAGTAAAAAAAACACTAAAAGAGATAAAGACTTAATTGTGAATGACAAGTAACAAGTATAGACAGAAACAATAGGAATACAGAAGTATTAAAAATAAACACTAATAAAAAGTCCTTGAGACATTTTTTGTTTTCATTGTAGATGTTTAAGAGTCTATAGACATTTTTTGTTTTAATTGTAGGTGTTTTGTTTTAATTGTAGGTGTCAAAATTAGTTTGCGGAATTGCGATTGCTAAAAGGCCTATTTGAAAAAAATTGCGGAATTGCGATTGCGGACTGGTGCAGGTCGGAATTGCGATTGCGGAATTGGAAAAAAAATTGCGATGCCCACCTCTGCTGACCACCGAGGCAAGGTAGTCGCGGCACCAGGTGGGAGCAGCACCGCCCCGCCCTTGGGTCTGGTCTCCCCGATGCTCTGCTGCGGCCTTCCACTTGACCTTCCACTTGGACTTCCACTTGTCCTTCCACAAAAAATAACACTTAGACATCAAACGTGTTAAGAAAAAAAGTACAGAATGGTGTTTAGGATCCTTCCGTTTATGAAGATTTATTTAAATAATGTCTAGTTTATCTTTCTGTAAATGATGAATTTATAATTTATTAAAGTATCTCTCTCTCTCTCTCCTCCAGAGAGAGAGAGGGGGGGGGAAAAAGGGGAGAGAGAGAGAGAGTTTCTTTGCGAGTCAACTTTTATCATGAAGGATATCAATAGAAGCGCAATTTTATTAGCTTTCCATTGATATATTTGTTTCTGATAAATGAATTAGAACCATGCAAAAATTAGCGTTAAAAATATATATAATCATCAATCGGTAATTTTCCTGATTAATGTTTTTAATTTATTAGTTTATATATTTTTTTTCTGATAAATGAACCTCACGATGTATAAATTAGCGTTAACTAAATAAATAACCTCATCAAACGGAAAATTACCCGTTGATGATGTTATTTATTTAGTAACGCTAATTTAGCATGGTTCAATTCATTTATCAGAAAACGAAATATATCAATGGAAAGCTAATGAAAAACCGCTTCTATTTTATATGTTTCATTAAAATGTTTTTCGCAAAATATTAAATGGCGAGAGTTTAAATGAATATTAAGTTCATGCATTTTTTCTTCACTCTCTTATAATGGCATTCTTTTGTGTTTTTAGTATTTTTATTTGATAATATTATGAGCAAACATTTACGAAGATAACAGTTATCATTTATAGCCAGTGGTTCTCAAACCTGGGGGCCATGGCCCCCAAGGGGGGCCCTGGCAAGAATTTAAGGGGGCCATGGTGGGCTGTTGCAAATTATACATTTTTAAATAAATTTAGGAATCTGAATAAAAAAAATACTTGCATCACTGTCCTGGCAAAGAAAATTTTCTTTTTTTAAATAATTAATTGATTAATCATAAGTGACAAAAAAATTTTGTTACATAATATTGTTTCGAATGTGTGTGTACGTGTGTATGTATGTATGTGTGCGAAATTGTAATTGTTTGTGCAGTGTAGGTGTGATAGAAAACGCGGAGGAGAACGAACGCGTATGAGACGGGTTTAGAGAGCGGGCGGTGAGTGAGGGTGAGTCACCCGGGGGACAGAGGGAGAGAGGATCGAATGATCTCAGTGTGGCCTGGGATATCATCACGTAAACATGTGGGTATAATTGATTCTGAACCATATACTGTGTTACTTATTTTGTTCGACAATGGGCCCCCGAACATAACTACGTCCGGTTTTTTTACATCGGTGCATTGTGGGGATAAGGCGGGTCCCGGGTGGACCTACGAAGGAAAACTACGGCGATGGAAGAATTTTCGAGTTATTTTGCGCGAAATTGATATCCAGGTGCTATATTTACTGTCTCTGTTCTCGCTGACAAACTATAGAGAAGACCCGAGGTAATGGCTGATGTGGGAGAGGCTTTTAAACCAAAAAACAGAGTCATAACAGAGCCTCGTCAAAAGGTAAGCAACTGGTAGGTACGTAATGTGTCCCTACCACTTGCTTACTTCTTAAAGGGAGCCTCTGCTGTGACTTTTTTTCTTGGTTTAAAACCTTTCGCCATCAACCATAAACCTCAGGCTTCTCTAGTTGTCAGCGAGCACGGAAAATATAGCACCTGGAATATAAATTTCCCCCAAAAACAATTTAAAATTTTTTTTCATCGTCGTAATTTCTTTGTGGGTGTTACATTTTCATGGTTTTTAATATTTTAAAATCCCTTTTTAAATTTGATTTCCCTTTTGTTGCTTTCCAAAATAAGTATGCTCCCTCAGGGTTTTTAAGTGTTACTTGACGACCCTTAAAATACTCTTGAGCCCTATACCAACTTCAAAAACCTTTTGGCTTTGATTTTACCCTTTTAACTAAATAAAAAACAAGTTGCATAACCACGGTGACTTACCCCCCTTTTGCCCCCATGATACCTGCGGGTACTGTCGTTTTACCGAATTTTTGTCCCTACCCCAAATGGGAAACCTCGCCGACAGTAAGGGTTTTTGGGTTTTGGACCCGGTCTTTTCGCCCACATGCCATTTCGCCCATACCCATAGTCATTTCGCCCACAGGCCCATTTCGCCCACACTATGGGGGTCATTTGCCCACACTGGGATTTCTATGGGAAAGCTGGAGGTTGGGTTATATTTTTTTTAGTGGTCGACCCCCCCCAAACCCCCGCAGGAGGTTAGGTTAGATTTCTTTGGGTTTAAAGGTTAGGGGGGGTTTAAAGATTTGGGTAGTTTTTTTAGTTTTGGTTAGGTTAGGTTAGATTAGTTTTTGGGTTTTGGGTTAAAAGGATGGGTTTAAAAATTTGGTTAGTTACCCTTTGGGTTTAGTTTTGGTTAGGTTGGTTTTACGGTGGGTCAACCCCCGCAGGGTGGGTTTAATTTTGGGTTTAAAGGTTTGGGTTTTTTTTTGGGTTAGGCAATTTCTCATTTGGGCCCCCCAAGACATTTCGCCCCATTAAGTCAATTCGCCCCATTTTAAGTAAATTTTCGCCCCACTCTAAGTCAATTCCCCCACACGATCCATGTCAGGGGATTCTGTAACTATTCTTCCTCTGGCAAAATGGAATAAAACCACCAGAAACCCCTTGGGCCCCCCCCGAAATGACTGGAAAAATTCTAGGTTTGCCCATACTCTCCCCCATTTCCCCCCAAAAATTTGGGGACCTGGGGGAAAATGCGGGGTTTTGGGGTGGGGAAAAAATTATTCTCGGAAAAAAGAAATTAAAAGTTTTTGTGTGGGGGGGAAAAAATTTCCCCTAGATCTAGGGAAATTTTTCCTTATATCTAGAGAAAATTGCCAAACCCAAAATAAACCTAACCAAACCCAAAAATTTAAACCTACCTAGAGGGGGTTTAAAACCCCCCGATAACCTCCCCAACCCAAATCAAACCCTAACCTAAAAAAATCAAAACCTATCCAAACCCAAACCAAATCAAATCAACCAAACCAAACCAAATCTAATAGGTTAGATTTTTTTTTGGGTTTGGGGTTTAGCTGGGGGTTAGTTTGTTGGGTTTAGGTTATCGGTGGGCCCAACCCCCTGCTAGGGAAAGGTTAAATTTTGGTTAGGTTGGGTTTAAATTGTAGTTAGGAAATTTTTCTCTGGGATAAAAGGGAAAATTTACCCTAGATCTGGGAAAAATTTTACCCCCTTACAAAACTTTTTAAATTAAGTGTTTCCGACGCTTTTTTTTTTTACCCCCCAAAAAACCCCCCCTCCCACAGGGCCCCCAAATTTTTTTTTTTGGGGGAAAGGGGGGAGAGTAGGGCAAACACTAAAAAATTTTCCGTCATTTCCCCCAAGGGTTTTTCTGGTGGTTCATTCCATTTCTGCCGGGGAAAGATTATTTACAGGACCCGTGACATGGATGTGTGGGCAAATTTGTTTTTAAGGGGGTGGGGGGAATTTGGGAACTTACATGTGGACGAAATGTCTTGTGGGCAAAATTTGCCAAAAATTGCCTAACAAAAAAAAACCAAAACCTAACCCAAAATTTAAACCTTTTCCCTGCGGGGGCTTGACCCCCCAAATATGCTAACCAAAACCAAAACCAAAATTTAAACCTATCCTAACCTAACCAATCAAACCAACCCTTTAACCTAACCAAACCCTAACCTAACTCCCCAAAAATTAACCTCCCCTTTAACCCAAACCTAAAAAAATCAAACCCCTAACCTCCTAGCGGGGGGGGGGGGGCCCTGGGCACACTAAACAAATAAACCAAAACCTCCTAGCTCCTATAAAACTCCATAGTGGGGGCAAAAGACCGGATACCAACCAAAACATTACTGTGGGGCGATTTTTTCCCGATTTGTGTAGGGACAAAAAATCGGTAGACAAATTTACCATGCGGTACCATGAGGAAAAGAAGGGGTAATTTCACCGGGGTTTAAATGAAATTTTTTTGGGGAGGGATTAAAAAGAAAAATCAAAGCAAAGGTTGGTGATGTTGGTATAGACTCAAAAATTTTCCCTTTGGGCTGGGTCATTTAAAAACCAGGGGGTTGCACTACTTATTAGGAGGAAAGACAAAAAAAAGGAAAACCCCAATTTAAATAAGGTATTTTAATACTTCAAAAACCAAAATATGTCAGGTAAAAGAAAAGATCCCGACGATAAAAAAACATTCAAAGTTTTTTTGGAAAAATTGATATTCCGGTGCTATATTTCCGTGCTCGCTGACAAATGAGAAGACTGGGGTTTAAAATTGGTTTGATGTGCGAAGGCTTCAAAGCCCAGGAAAACATTCAGCAGAGTTTATTAAAAAGTAAGCAAGGTGGGGCCATTACGTCCCCAACCTTTTGTTACCTTTTGACGAGTTTCTGTTATGACTCTGTTTTTTTGGTTTAGAAGCCCTGCACTTCACCCAAATTACTCAGGTCTTTTTCTATAGTGTTTTTCAGCAAAAAACAGAGCACAGTAATTAGCACCTGAATATCAATTTCGCGCAAAATAACTCGAATTTTCCTCCCCTATTTTTTTCCCTTTGTGGGTCCATCCGCGGCGACCCCCTTTTATCCCACATGCACCGATGAAAACAAACCCGGGACGTATTTAGGGGTAGGCCCCTTAAAAAGCGGCCCTTTTTTTCGTGTGGGGAAATTTTTCTTAATTTTTTGGGATCATTGTTTTTCATGCTCATTCCCCCCCTTAGGTATTCCTGCTTTTTTTTTTTTTGTGCTAAAATTTTATGTGACTCGCTTTTTCTTATTAAATTTTAAATTGGGGGAGTGCTTTCAAAGGAGGCGTTTCTTGCTGTAGAAAATACTTTCAGCTTGCAGCTTTTAGGGGTGAAAGGGTTTTCACTTACTCCTCTCTGTGTATGTTTGGTATGACTGTGTGTGTGCTTAAATTTTTGGTCCATGGGTGTTTAGGGATGTGGATTTTGTGGGGTTTTTCATTTTATCACTTGTCCTATTTTTCGGGCCCCTTAAATTATCCTTCCTTTTTTTTATCACTTAATTTTTTGTTCTGATGTTTTGTCTTTTTTTTTTCTGTAGATTTTCGATGGCTATAGTGTTTTGTAAGGAAAACGGAAGTAAAAGTGAAAAGGGACATTAACTACGGATTTACATCTCCTCGCGATAGATTTGGAAAAACCCCCCGTGGTACTGTGCTTTTAAAGTGCTGGGGAAAGATTTATGAGGCCCCCAGTAAAATTGGGAAACCTCATTTGCCCGACCATTTCCCTCCCAGATGCTAGAAAGACCCCCCATTTTCAGGCGCCCCGGGAAAATATATTTTGGGAAAAAAAAAAACTGGATGCGCCCGGGGGCTTTCCAAAACAGACCAAGTGTAGTTGAGGGAATTTATACGGGGTTTCCCTCGAAAAACGAAGCAAAAAAAGCCCCACACAATTTTGGGGAAAATTAAACAAACCATGTATTTTAAAAAGGTTTAAACGTGTTCTTTTGGGGATGCAATTTAAACGTAAAAATTTAACAAATTTTTCCCTTTTTCAAACGACCAGTGGCGGAGGAAAATTTAAAGAAATTCAAAGACATAAAGGGAAAAAGGTGATACAGGAGATCAAATCGTCTCCCAAATGGTATGTTTGCAATACGCTGGATTAGTTTAAAAAAAATGTTAGTGCACAGTACCGTGGGTTTTTTAGGGAGGGTTTTTTTTTGATTTTTAAAGGAAAAAACTGTTTTTGTACCGCTTGAACCCCCACAACAGCTAAAGAGTAATTTGGGAAAAACTATCTTCTTTCTTCAAAAACTAAAGGATCCCCCCGGGGGAAAAATTTTTGGATTTTGTCAAAACGGGGCTCCGCGATCTGGGGTTTAAAAAACAGGGTTCCCGAAGCGTGTCAAGGGAAATACTCCGAATGCCAAGGGGGGTTTATTGTATATCCTCTTTTTTCACTGGGTCGAAAAACCCCCCCCTGTGAACTTTGCAAGTCCTGGAGGCAGGGGGTCAAATGCGTCAACTTTTTAAAAAACTGGGGCTCTGAAAATCCCCGGGCCTTTTTCCCCCAAACCTTTGTGAGAATGGGGTTCGGAGCATGAAACCTTCCCCTTTTAAATTTCCCAAAATGGGGCCCGGCTTTCCCAAAAGGGGAATGTGGGGAATCGATGTTTGAAATTCGGGGGGGGGCTTTAAAATTTTTCCCGGAAAACAAGGGGAAAAATGATCTGTTGGTCCCTTCAAAAGAGGTTTTGTGGGGGCTACGTCTTTTTCAAAAATTTTTGAAAATAAAATTGGCAGCTAAATAGGTTTAATCTGAAGCTACAAGGGGAAGGGAAAAAAAAAGTGTTTCACCGATGGATTGTCTTCGGGGATTTCTTTCCAAGCTCCAAAAAATTGGAAAGGAAAATCGGTGCCGGGGGGAAAGTTGCCAAATTTTAAAAACCCTTTTTGGGTGTCCTTGGACGGAAAGAAGAAGATAGTCGGGTTGGGCCCATTACTAAAAATGAAAAACCCCCCAGCATCTGAAAACCTTTGGAAAATGAACCCTTTAAAAGGTTTCTTTCCCAAATTCGAGGAGGAAAAGGGGAAATTTGGGAAAAGAATCCATTTTCTTGGGCCCTCTTGATATTTCTACCAATTCCCCCGTGATGTTCGGACGAGTTCCTTGATCTCAAAAATGATTTTGGCTGCCAAATATCTCTATTTAAGAAAAAAACTCTTAATGTTTATGGGTTCAATGCATCAGTCATTTTCCCAAAATTTAGGAGATTGACCCTTTGACCTTTCTCTTGCCTTTTTTAAATACCTATTTTTTTTAGTTTTGGTTTTTCCACCCCCTTCCCACAAATTAAGAAAAAAAGGGCCGGAACCATTTGGGTGTGGACCCCGACAAAGAAAATGTGCATTGTCAGGACACAACCCCGGATTCGTCAAAATGACGAAAAGAAACCTTCAGCCTTCCCAAATGATGTGGGGTAAAATATACAGAATTATGAACTTTTTTCCCAACCAGATTCAAATTTTTTAGTGTCCGC
The DNA here is from genome assembly GCA_016584305.1 of Chionoecetes opilio. Taxonomy (NCBI): domain Eukaryota; kingdom Metazoa; phylum Arthropoda; class Malacostraca; order Decapoda; family Majidae; genus Chionoecetes; species Chionoecetes opilio. The sequence goes on along the minus strand of JACEEZ010018425.1, from coordinate 25,940 downwards.
TAGTCTTTTTAGGGAAGTGATGTAAATTAAGGCTATCACAGAATCTATCAAAAATAAGATATTTGGGCTGTAACCCTTTTTAATAAAGCAAGGGTGTTTTCCCCTTCATCCCAAAATTTTTTTTTTTTTTTTTTTTTCCTTTTTTGGCGGGGTGGGATTTGGGGGAAAAATGAAGGGGAGCCCCCAAAGAATGTTGAGAATTCATGAAGGGGGGGAAAGGAGTGAAAAAAAGGTTTGGGAAACCCCTGTTTTTTCTGATAAACCCAGGAAGGAGATGGGGGGTGGGTGTTCGAAAATGTCAGGGAAACGCAAAAATGGCCCCCCCACTGGTCATGGGCGGGTTTGGGGCGGGGCACGAGTAGCAAGTCCTATATTTGTTTGTCTTTGGGAAAAAGCAAGAAAAATTTAAACTTTCCCCGAGTTAAAAAAGGGGCCCCGAAACGGAAGGAAAAAATTGCCATTTTTTTGCCACACGAAGTATCATCGGAAAAGGAGGGAGCAACCACACGGGGGGGGAATGTTCCCAAAATTTTGACCCCTTGGGGGGCCACCGGCTGCTGCTGCTACGTCGCCCCTGAGGGTCTAGGCCATTTCTGCTCTTTCTGACGCGGGGTGGTTTTGGTGCCCTTTGCTGGGCCTGTTGTGTTGGCAGAACTTGATTTGCTAGTCTTTTTACTAGTGCTCCTGCAGTAAGGGTATTTTGCAGGGGCTTGGTTTTTTCCAGCTTTTGGGGTGGTGCTTCGCTGGGGGTTTCCCGCTGGGGCTGGTGGGGTTCTTGGGTTCAGCCCAAAAAAAAAATTATTGTACCCCAAAAAAATCATAACCAAAAAGCCCTGAGGAAGTTCAAATTCCCCCCCCCAAAAAAAAAGGGCCCCGCAGGCTCTTTAAAAAAGAAAAAAAAAACTTTAAAACAGAGGGGAATTGCGCTCGTACGAAATTTTATTTATCCCCCGAATTCTAAAACACTTCTTCTATCGGTTCGACTTTAGGGCTAAAAATTTTTTCATAAAAGCCCCTTAACCCTTTATTGGTGATAATGCCCACCTGTGTACTCCAGTACACATCCAGTAAACTCTAGCCAGCACATGTGTTGTTACGTGAAGAGGCACCCTATGTAAAATCAGGAAAATGAGGGGGGGGGGGGTGCAAAACAGTGGAGACATTACGCTATTTAAGGCAGGCGAGGGACGCAAGGAACTACAACACAGGCACTGTAAGTACTGGTGAGACCATGGAGGTAATATGGGTGGAGACGCCCTGAGCCGCGCGGTCTGTGTCAAAGCCGTCTCTATGTAAAAGCCTGCGTCTGGGAGAGCGGGATGGACGTGACGTCAGTAGCAGAGTCTGCTCCACAAGTCAGTAGGAGCTGAGCTTTCAGCGAGTGAGGATGTACGGGCGGTACGGCTCTCATTGCACCCACCTTTCACCCACTGTTAACTCTTCGTCATTTAATATTTTGCTCAAAAACATTTTATATGGAGAATATCAATAGAAGCGGAATGTAATTCGCTTTCCATTGATATATTTCGTTTACTGATAAATGAATTGGCAGCATGCATAAATTAGCGTTAATTAAATATATAACATGAAATCGGGTAATTTCCTATCTAATATATGTTTATCAGTATAAAAGATATACTGTTATCTTTGGAAATGTTTGTTCTATAATATTATCAAATAAAAAACCGTAAAACACACTAAAGAAATGCCATTATGAGACTCTCAAGAAATATGCATGAACTTAAACTCTTCGCCATTTAATATTTTGCTCGGAAACATTTTACATGGAGAATATCAATTAAAGGGGAATTTAATTAGCTTTCCATTTTTTAATTTTTGTTTTCTGAAAAATTTAATTAGAACCATACCATACATTAGCGTTAACTAAAAAAATAACATCATCAATGGGGAAAAATTACCCGATTTCTTGATTTTTTTAGTTATTAAACGCTAATTTATGTATGGTTTTAATTCATTTATCAAAAAACCGAAATATAGCAATGGAAAGCTAATTAAATTCCGCTTCTATTGATATTCTCCATGTAAATTTTTTTTTGCGCAAATATTAAATGGTGAAGAGTTAAGTTCATGCATTTTCCCCTTGAGAGTCTCATAATGGCATTTCTTTAGTCTTTTTTTACGGTTTTTTTTTGATAATTTATAGAACAAAAATTTCCGAAATACAAATATATTTTATACTGATAAACATATATTAGGTACGAAATTACCCGATTTCATGATGTTATGTATTTTGTTAACGCTAATTTATGCATGCTGCTAATTCATTTATCAGAAAACAAAATATAGCAATGGAAAGCTAACTAAATGCCCATTCTATTGATGTTCTCCATGTAAAATGTTTTCGAGAAAAATATTAAATGGCGAAGAGTTTAAGTTCATGCATATTTCTTGAGAGTCTCATAATGGCATTTCTTTTGTGTGTTTTACGGGTTTTTATTTGATAATATTATAGAACAAACATTTCCGAAGATAACAATATATCTTTTATACTGATAAACATATAATTAGGTAGGTAAACTTGTCATCTCGGTGGCCTCGTACAGACTGTCCGTGACGTCATCAATCTCAGGCGCAGGCTTTTACATACAGACGGCTTTGTCTGTGTTGTCTCGGGTCCAGACAAAACCCCCCTAGGACAAAACCCCCCCTCGGACAAAACCCCCTAGGACAAAAAACCCTTGGACAAAACCCCCTAAGCTAAAGTGCGAAATAGGTCAAAACCCCCTCAGTTTAATACCATTAAAATTAGAAGAAAAAATATAATTTAAGCAGTTTATTACTGAAGTAATCATGAAAAATATTATAATCTTTCTTTGTGTTTGTTCACTCCACCTGATCATTGTTTTGTCTACCTGAGTACCGTAAATCCCCATGTACCGTTGATAACACTAAAGTCGCCAGGACAACGTTTCTTTTTTATTTACAGACGTGTGGTGGCGTTAATAGTGTACGTACTGTACGTACGTGTACGTATGTAGTACGTAGTACTACGTACACACGTACACGTACATACGTACACGTACACGAACGTGTACTGTACGTACATACATTTCTACATCTATGATTTCAGGAAAGTTAGAAGGGGCTATTTGGATAGTCTGTCATTTTGTGTCTTCATCTGTGTCATAGTATGGCTATAAATGAACAAATTACAAAAATATATCAACCGAGTGGCGACGTTGATAATGGGCTACACTAAGGTCGCCATCTAGTGTTTATGTTCTGAGTGTCCCCCCCGCCGTCGCCCGTCGCCCGAAAAAAAAAACCGAGTAGTGTAATTTGAAACCGTCTAATTGCAGATACAAAGCATAAAACAACGCTAAAACAGGGAAGATTATACAGTCTGATATAAACTACTGCGTATCATCTTCAGTGGTACATAAAAATCAGTAGTGATGCTATCATTCGTAATTTTGGCGGTTTTGGCGACAGTATTGCAGCTGGCGACTAAATTAAGTGTTATCTACGGTAGCTATAGGTAAAACCTATCAAACCTATCAACCCCCTATCTATCAAAACTATTTTATTATATAATGAATGTAATATTTACATCTCAGAGAAGTGTTCATAAACTACAAATAATAAGATAAAAATCATGATTTGAAAAGCTCTTTATTTTTGTCCCAGGTGGGTTTTGTCCTCAGGTTTTTTTTTTTTTCCCAGGGGGGTTTTGTCCTAGGGGGTTTTGTCCTAGGGTTTTTTTCCTAGGAGTTTTGTCCTAGGGGGGTTTTGTCCTACACTCGAAGCCGCTCTCCCCCTTCCGCCAGCACTGTTGTGGGCAATGTCACGCACTGGGTGGACTGTAGATACCCACTCTTTCTGTTCACTTTTTTTTACACTGTTTGCCTTATGACTCACAGGTGTGTGAAATTGTATGTTCTGGGTTACTACTACCATATATGATATTATATTATTGCTATTATACATGACATCATGTTCCTTAAAACACATTTTATAATGGATAACTTACATACCACTAAATAAATACTATTTATTCATCTAGTCCTACTTTGTGTCCCTTATTTAATATATAATCTGGCGGTGAACTGCCTGGCTGGCTATTTATATCTCAAACCTGCAGATATGTCTCAGCTACAGCCTTGATCAGTAAAATTAGATGCTTACTGGCCGGTCCACTATCTGACATGAGTTTTCATACCATGTTCTACCAACATAAATTACGCTTAACACTTGTCAATATAAATTCCATCTGCCACCTGACTACCCACAGTCTGCTTAAACTTATATAGTCTCCCTACAACCCGTTTACATCAGACTGTTACCCGATACTTCTAGCTATCTTAAGTATCATCACAAACTTGCTGTATCACTGCTCATCCCACTGTCTTAGTCGTTTGATGCAAATATAGAGATAGTAGTGGCCCCAAATTACTATAAGATTACTATTAATATAACCCTAACCGAACACAATCCTCTAACACTTTTTCTTACTACAGAAAGGTCCCTCCCGGCACCTTTCTCCTATCTCCTGTCGGAGGGCTGTGGGCCTGCGTCACTGTTGGCCTGCGGCCCAATTTAGATTGGCACTTTCAGCAGCCTAGCAATGCTGACTCCTCAAAATTCCGTCACATTTTGAAGACGGTTTTTGAGCCGAATTAGTGAAGGAATTGAGAAAAACCTTCCCCCCCCCAGTCGATCACGGCCAACAAATTTTGGACTACAAAGTCAAGTCTCTATTTGCGCACGGTTTAGACCGCTTACAGCTGTTTTTATTAGTTTTTTTTTTTGCTTGCCACTCCACCTGGGTCGGACACGACCCCTCAAAACATCGTCCATCCCCCAATCGATCACGGCCAACAATTATGGACTACAGTGTCAAGTCTGTATCTCGCACGGTTTTAGGCAGCCACAGCCGTTTTTAGGTTGTTTTTGCTGGCCACGCCCACCATGGTTCGCCACGCCCATCAGAAACATAACCTATTTCTCCGCTGGGTCATGATGATCCAACTATGTGCGGCATGGTGGAGTTTTGCCATCTGTAGCCGAGTCTATAACGGAACATACAGACACACAGATTAGAACAGACAGACAAATTTTGAGATTTATATATAGAGATTACTGCAGCTACCACTATTTTCACACCGCCCACCACTTATTACTACTATCAGTAACACAATTACCAACCCAGTGTGCAGTTTATCACACTTTTCTAACACGTCATTGTCTTGTGTTATCAATACATGATGCATGTTTCTTTGCAACATATATTATTAGAAATCAACAAATGCATAACTTACTGGTGAAATGTAAAGGATTGGGTCAGATGTTTTTTGTTCGCTTTTTCATTGCACCCAAATGCAACCCAACTATTCACCATAGTAGAACACACAAGGAGCGACAAACTCCTGCCTTTGACTTGTCCTCCACGAGGTCAATACGAAATTAAGACTCGAGAGAGTATGTGTGCGTGTAGAGGGGGATTTGACCTGAGTAAAGCATAGCCCAACCCTTAAACAGATCCGCCACTCCCTAGTAATTACCCGACTCAATTCACACCTTTGACCTCACCACCCACCTTTAATAACGAAGACACCGTGCCACCCATAAAGATAGTATGGGAGGTTGTATGGTAGTACTCCCGTACTACCTACATGTTGCACCCCAACGTAGCAAAACTTATACCCACAAACCCGAGAGAGCTACATATATTGATATCACCATGTTAAGATATCAGTTTAATTCTCATCATGAAAATAATAACGGGAAAGAAACCCATATATGTGCACCTTAGAATGGACCGACATTACTCGCAGGAAAAAATCTCAAAATACTTCCATGGGATGATTTATCTCTAATTGGCAGTAGAATTGTGGGCTCCCTTAGCCCACAACAAGATGGCTGACTGACAGTTCACTGGCTTCAACCGAGGCCACCATGAGAGACTCTCACGGTGGCCTCGCTTCAACCCGCGCGGCTCAGGGCGTCTCCACCCATACTACCTCCATAGGTGAGACGCTTATTCCCCGCCTGCATCACAGACCTCCAGTTACCTGATCATAGGTGCTGTTTTTTTATTGTCATTCTTATCATTATTTATATAATTGCTATATTTTTTTTTTATTGTTATTCCTACTATTTATATATCTGACTAATTTATATATCTGATTATCTGATTATCGTCATATAATCATCAAGTCTTCATTATTATCGCCAACATAAGAGTTCATGATGGTACTTTTTTTTTCTCTCTCTCTCTCTCTCTCTCTCTCCTCTCATCTCCTCTCCTCTTCTCTCCTCTCTCTCGTCTCGTCTCTCTCTCACTCTCTCTCTCTCTCGCTCTCTCTCTCTCTCTCTCTCTCCCATCTCTCATCTTCCATTCGTCTCTCTCATCTCTCTCTCTCTCTCGCTCCCGCCCTCTCTCTCTCTCTCTCTCTTTTTTCTTTTTTTCTCTCTTTCTCTTTTTTTTCTCTCTCTCTTTTTTGCGTAGTGGCAGTGGCGATGAGATATTCAGAAAAAAATTACATACTTTCATGATCGTCAAGAAAAATATTCGATATACCTGACTTTTCAACACTTTCAGCCGTCTCCACTGGAGCGACCCGTCCTCGTCGTGGTGTTCGAAGTCATGACCAGCGACGGGCTGATGACCAAGACATGTTGTTACATTTACTTTGGCGGTGACAGGCTCGTTACGGGCACGCGCATGGCACTGCCCCTGGCCGCACCAGGCACACGCATGGCACTGCCCCTGGCCGTACCAGGGATGCGCATGGCACTGCCTCTGGCCGCACCAGGCACACGCATGGCACTGCCCCTGGCCGTACCAGGGATGCGCATGGCACTGCCCCTGGCCGTACCAGGGATTCCATGGGCACTTACCCCTGGCCGTACCATGGATCGCATGTGGCACTGCCCTGTCCGCACCAGGCTACACGCATGGCAACTGCCCCTGGCCGTAACCAGGGATTCGCATGGCACTGCCTGGCCGCACCAGGAGCACGCATGCCCTGCCCTGCCCTCACCGGCACACGCATGGCGACTGCCCCCTGGCCGTACCAGGATGCGCATGGGGGCACTGCCCATGGCCGTACCAGGATGCCGCATGGCACTTGCCCCTGAGCCGAACCAGGGCACAAACTACCCATGGGCACTGCCCCTGGCCGGAAACAGACACACTCATGGGCAAACTGGGGTCCCTGCCGTACCAGGGACGCACATGGACACTGCCCTGGCCGCACCAGGCACCCGCATGTCACTGCCCCTGGCCGTACCAGCACAATAGAAACGCATGCACTGCCCCTGGGGGGGCCGCACCATGCACCCCATGAGCAACTGCCCCTGGCCGTACCATTCACAGACACAGCATTTGGCACTGCCCCTGTTCCGTACCAGGCACACGCCTGGCACTGCCCCCTGGCCATAACCAGGATGCGCATGGCACTGCCCCTGGCCGCACCAGGAACACGCATGGCACTGCCCCTGGCCGTACCAGGGATGCGCATGGCACTGCCCCTGGCCGCACCAGGCACACGCATGGCACTGCCCCTGGCCGTACCAGGCACACGCATGGCACTGCCCCTTGGCCGTAGCAAGGTATGCGCATGTCACTGGCCCTGGCAGCCACCAGCCACGCCATGGCACGCCCTGGCCGTCAGGGATTGCGCATGGCAACTGGGCCCCTGGCAGCACAGGAGCAACGCATGCACTGCCCCTGTCCGTACCAGGGGTGCGATGGCACTGCCCCTGGCCGGACCAGGCACACGGGCATGGGACTGCCCCTGGCCAGCACCAGACACACGCATGCACTGCCCCTGGCCGCACCAGGAGCACGCCATGGCAACTGCTCCTGGCCGTACCAGGGATGCGATGGCGACTGCCCCTGCCCGCACCCAGGCACACGCATGGCCTTCCCTGGCCTTATAAGCACACGCATGGCACTGCCCCTTTGCCTTACCATGGATGCGTATGGGCAGCTAGCCCCTGGCCGCACCAGGCACACGCTTGGCGACTGCCCCTGGCCGCACCAGGCACAGACGCATGAGCTGCCCCTGGCCAGTACCAGGGATGCCATGGCACGCCCCTGCCGCACCAGGCCACGCATTGGCACTCTGCCGCCTGGCCGTCCAGGATGCGCATGGCACTGCCACCGAGGCCGTCCAGGGTGCGCATTGGCACGCCCCTGGCCGTACCAGGGATGCGCATGGCATGCCCCTGGCCGTACCAGGCACCGCATGGCAACTGCCCCTGGCTCGTACCAGGCAACACGCATGGCCTGGCCCTGGCTGCACCAGGCACACCCTGGCAACTGCCCGAACAAAAAGAAAAAACTGGCCGTACCAGGCACACGCCATGGCACTGCCCCTGGCCGTACCAGGCAACGCATGGCCTGCCCCTGGCCGCACCAGGCACACCCATGGCACTGCCCCTGGCCGCACCAGGCACACGCATGGCACTGCCCCTGGTCGCACCAGGAGCACGCATGGCACTGCCCCTGGCCGTACCAGGGATGCGCATGGCACTGCCCCTGGCCGCACCAGGAGCACACATGGCACTGCCCCTGGCCGTACCAGGGATGCGCATGGCACTGCCCTTGGCCGCACCAGGCACACGCATGGCACTGCCCCTGGCCGCACCAGGAGCACGCATGGCACTGCCCCTGGCCGTACCAGGGATGCACATGGCACTGCCCCTGGACGCACCAGGCACACGCATGGCACTGCCCCTGTCCGCACCAGGCACACGCATGGCACTGCCCCTGGCCGTACCAGGGATGCGCATGGCACTGCCCCTGGCCGCACCAGGAGCACGCATGGCACTGCCCCTGCCCTCACCAGGCACAGGCATGACACTGCCCCTGGCCGCACCAGGCACACGCAGGGCACTGCCCGTAAAAGACAATACTAATGACAATATTAATAGTTTCAATGATAGTAATAATGATAATGATATTAATGATAATTATAACAAATACTAATGGGTCATAATCAAACATAGGACAAGGGAAAATAGTGAAAGGACAGCCATGGCTTGTTTATATTAACATTACTTTGATATTCTACAGTGTTGTCATCATACCAAGTTGTACAACGAAGGAAGGCGATGGAGTCCGTGCCAGGTAAATGTGAAGCTCCTTTTTCATAGCTCGCTTACTCGCTTGCTCATTAATTCAAAGGTTAGGTAGAATGATAATGTTGTATAATAACTGATGGGTAAAAGGCTATTAATGGTAATGATAGTGAGAATGAAAATTAGAATACTGCAATCTGTCTATATTTACACATGTGAGATGGCAATAAGAAAATTAGCATAACGAAAAGTAAGCAGAAAACTTAGATAAGGAAATGAAAACATAATTTTGCTGGCCATGTACTCTGTTACAATGGTCCAGAAGGTTGAGAATTGCAGGTTCTTGGTATCAGAGACCAGAGCTGCGCCGCTGGACATTAAATTGAAGTTATCTTTCTCGTTAAATATTTTATTCAGTTTGGAAATTGATTAGATCTGAGCAACATTTTCCACGATTAGGAATTGTCTACGTTTTCATTATTAAACTTGAGACCTATTTCCATAAGACTGCGTTTGCTTATGTATGACTAACACTTTTTTTTCCAATTTAACCATTACTGGTTATCATATAAAAACTTTTGATAACGAGTTTTTGCATACTGTTATGGTATGTTTTCGTCGACTATAAGTTACTGTACACAAAAATACATCGATGACCATGGCAAGTAGTTGAAGGTGTAATCCTTTATGTATACAATTGTATTTTTAAGCTGTGGTTGACCCAGAAAAATTGACGATTCCTGAAAAGGACTCTGTTCGGCCCAAAGTGCTGGAGCCGCCCCTTGCCACCTTCCTGCGTATCCTTAAACAAGTAAGCTATACTCAACCAAGCAGTGGTAATGGAAGCAGTGAAGATGCTTGTGAGTAATTAAAGGGCGCACACACACAAATGCACAGCACACACACACACACACACACACACACACACACACACACACACACACACACACACACACACACACACACACACACACACACACACAACACACACACACACACACACACACACACACAACAACACACACACACACACTACACACACACAATACACACACACACACACACATACACACACCATACACACGCACACACACATACACACACACACACACACACCCACCAGCACACACACACACACACACACACACACACACACACACACACACCACACACACAGCACACACCACACACACAGTACACACACACACCAGAGCCGTAGATAGGGAGAGTTTGGCCACTCACTTCTCAGGCGCCATGTTGCCTCTATGCCCGCGCTCCCAGCCGTGCTCCCCTATCCGACGCTGCCAACAGGGTTGGTTAACTTTGGCCTTTCCATAAGATATCATTTAAGGTAATAATGATACTTCATAATTTTTTGTAAGGACTTCATTACCAATATACATAATTGGAATTCATACAGAAGAAAATGGAGGCTGTTGATCAGTTCTTATAATAATATAATAATGAATTATGAATATACCCAAACCTCTCAGCAACGGACACCTGTATGACTGTTTCATATAATATATATATATATAATAACACACACCCACACGCCCCTACACACCCACGCCACTACCACACACAGCACCTACACACCCACGCCCTACACACACACGCCCCTACACAACACACGCCGTTACACACCCACGCCCTACACACACACGCCCCTACACACCACGCCCCTACAACCCAGCCCCTACACACCCCACGCCCCTACACACCCACGCCCCTACACACCCACGCCCCTACACACCCACGCCAATACACACCCAGCCCCTACACACCCACGCCCCTACACACCCACGCCCCTACACAACCCACGACCCTACACCCCACCCACGCCTTACACACAACGCCCCTACACACCCACGCCCCTACACACCACACGGCCCCTACAAACCCACGCCTTCTACACACCCACGCCCCTACACAACACGCCCCCTACACACCAGCGCCTACACACCCACGACCCATACACACCCACGCCTCCTACACACCCAAGCCCTACACACACACACGCCCCCCTACACACACACGCCCCTACCACCCACGGCCCCTAACACCCAGCCCTACACACCCACGCCCTTACACAACACACGCCCCTACACACCCACGCCCCTACACACACCCACGCCCCTACCACCCACTGCCCCTACACATCCACGCCCCTACACACCACGCCCCTACACACCCACGCCCTACACACCCACGCCCCTACACACACACACCCCCTACACACCCACGCCCCTCCACACCACGCCCCTGCACACCACGACACACACCACGCCCCTAAACACCCACGCCCCTACACACCCACGCCCCTACACACCCACGCCCCTACACCACCTCACGCTCCTACACACACCACACCCTACACACACACGCCCCTACACACCCACGCCTACACACACACGACCCCTACACCCCACCCACGCCCCCTACACACCCCGCCCCTACACACCACGCCCCCTACACACCACGCCCCTACCACACCCACGCCCATACACAACCACGCCCCCTACAACACCCACGCCCCTACACAACCAGAGCCCATAACACCCACGCACTACCACACACGCCCATACACACCCACTGCCCCTACACACCCACGCCCCTACACACCCACGCCCCACACACCCACGCCCCTACACAACCCACCGCCCCTACACACCCAAGCCCCAGACACACACACGACCCTACACACCCACGACCCCTACACACCACGCCCCTACACACCCACGCCCTACACACCTCAACTGCCCCTACACACTCCACGCCCATACACACTCACGCCTCTACACACCGACGCCCCTACACACCCGCCCCTAACACACCCACGCCCTACACACCACGCCCCTACACACACCACGCCCCTACACACCCACGCCCCTACACACCCCGCCTACACACTCACGACTGTACAACACCCCACGCCCCCACACACCACGCCCCTACACACCCACGCCCCTACACACCCACGCCCCTACACACCCACGGCCCCTACACACCCACGCCCTAAACCACCCAACGCCGCACCACCACGCCCCTACACACAGACGCCCCTACACACCCACGCCTACACACACGCCCCTACACACCCACGCCCCTACACACACACGGCCCCACCACACCCACGCCCCTACAACCCACGCCCTACACACCCACGCCCATACCACACCCACGCCCACACACGCAAGCCCATAGCACACCCCACGCCCTACACACCCACACGCCCCTACCACACCCAGCCTACACACCCAGCCCCTACACCCACCCACGCCCCTACACACCCACGCCCCTACACACCCACGCCCCACATACCCCACGTCCCTACACACCCAAGCCCCTACACACCACGCCCTACACACACCACGCCTACAACACACGGCCATACACACCCACGCCCCTACACACTCAGCCCCGTACACATCACGCCCTACAACACACGCCCCTACACCACCCACGCCTACCACCACCCACGCCCCTACTACATCCACGCCACCTACACACCCAGCCCCTACACACCACGCCCTCACACACCCACGCCCCTACACACTCCACGCCCCTACACCACCACGCCCTACAACCCAGCCCCTACACACACACGCCCCTACACAACCACGCCCCTACACACCCACGCCCCTACCACACCCACGCCCCTAAACACCCCACGCCACTACACACCCCACCGCCCCTACACACTCACACCCCCTACACACCCACGCCCTACACACACACGCCCCTACACGCACACGCCATACACCACCACACGCCCTACAACACACGCCCCTACACACTCACGCCCTACACACACACGCCCCCACAACACACACGCACCACACACCCCACGGCCCTACACACAAACGACCCTACCACCCACGCCCCTACACACACACCGCCCTACCACACCACACGTCCACTACACACACACGCCCCATACACACAGACGCCCTACACACCCACGCCCCTACACCACACAGCCCCTACACACACACGCCCCTTACACACCCACGCCCCCTACACACACCACGCCCTACACACCGAAGTGAGTATAGCCTCTGGAGGCCAGAGCAGCTTCATAGATGCAAACATGGCGCCTTGGAGTCAAGTGACCTGAACTGACCAATCACGCGCGACCTTATTGTCGAGCATGGCCCAAACGCTCCCGATACGCTCTGACCAAAACACACACCACACACACACACACACACACACACCACACACACACCACACCACACCACAACCACACCAAACCACACCACACCACACCACACACCCACACCACACCAAACCACACACACACACCACACCACACACACACACCACACACACACACACATCACACACCACACACCTGGTTGCTTCCTATTTATGTCATAGCTCAACAGGCAGACTCGCTCATATAACAAGGCCTGGGAATATGAACATAATTCACACGCATTATTGAAACCTACACTCAGCATAGAAGTGTTTTGCTGGACCTTCAAGGTTGTAATGGGCCGGTTGTTCTGTGTCTGGGCTAAGTCAACATGGGCATGATTCCTGGTTTGGCCCAGTGGCTCCTCGCTGTACCTGCGCCAGGCTAATTCTACGCTTTACGGCAATAGCATTAATCCGTCCGACATTCAGATAGATATGTGTCGGTAAGAATGGCAGCGTTGCTTAATTTTGGCATTCTTTATTGAGTGGATTAAAGCACAAGTGTTGAACCTTATGACTGTGCCACTGCCTGTTCTGGATACATGGATATAAAACCTACAAGGGCTACCGTCCTTGTTTTGATTGTGCGACATATCTAGATTTATGTCGTGTGTATGTGTGTGTGTGTGTGTGTGTGTGTGTGTGTGTGTGTGGGGGTGTGTGTGTGTTGTGTATAATTCACCACGGTCTTTTGCCCATGCGAGCTGGACGAGCGGCGCCTTTTAATCTCCAAAAGAGCTTCGAGTTCATAGTGACCGAGCTTTAAGTAATGCTTGTGTGTGTGTGTTGTGGTGTGTGTGTGTGCGCGCGCGTGTGTTTGCTTCTCTTCGTACATCACAAAGGACGGTGCCGAGGGCCAAAAACTAAAAAGAGGGGCAATTAGTTCGGATGTGTCCTGTTACTCCTTTCTTGAAAAGATTTAAATTTTAAATCGCAGAAAGGAGGAAAAATAGAGAAACAGAAAGACGAGATCCAGAGTTTACCAGTGAAGAGGAGAAAGAGTGAAGATAATGGTTAACTTTTGATTAGGGAGATGGACAGACTAGGGATGAGAAATGAGTAGAAAGTCTGTTGCAGTGAGGCCGCGGGAGGGGGGGAGGCATGCAGTTAGTTAGAAGGTCAGAAGAGCAGGAGATGAAAATAACTGAGAAGATAGCAAGAGACAAGCAACATTGCGCGATGATTAAAGATTGAAGACAATCAGTCAGAGGGCGAGTTGAGAGACGAAAAAGCATTTGACTCAACCCAGAATCAGAATCAGAATTTTTTTAAAATAGAAAAGATATAGAGATGTGAAGATGGGATAGGGGGTACGTAAGTAGGGGGGTGAAGAGAACCCTGTTATTAGGAGAGCTAGATGAGTGGATCCCCAAACATGAGAGGCAACTCCATACATGGGCGGATAAGCCCCTGTATACAGAGCAAGCAAACTAGGAGTGAGAAGAAAATGGACGCAGACGCCACAGACACCTAACTTCATAGAACCTGTCTTAGAAAGAGTGTTAAGATATAGATTTTCCCGTCAGACTTTTAGTAAAGGACAGTCCTAGAATGTTCATTGTAGAAGAGGGAAACAGTGAGTGCGTTGAAGAAGAGGGGATAGTGTCGGAAGGTTATGTCGAGTGATAGGTGAAGAAAGTGGTTTTTTGAGGACATGGAACGAAAAGAGGGTTTTGCTTTGCCCCAATCAGAAATTTTAGAAAGATTAGAAGTTAGGCGCTCTGTGGCATCTCTCCGTAAATCACTTAGTTCCTGTTTAGTAGATATCTAATGAATGGACGTTTAAAAATGCAGTAGGAATCATCAGCGTTAGGAGTGGAGGCATTGCGTAGACTTATGAAGATCATTAAGAATATCAGAGAGATGCGTGGGTGATAGGACAGAAACCTGGGGGAAACACCACTATTGATAGACTTAGGAGAATAAACACTGACCGTCTACAGTAGCGCAATAGAGTCGGTTAGAAAGGAAAAACTTAAGATGAAGGTGCAGAAGAGAAGGATAGAAAAACCGAATGAGGTAGTTTGGAAATTAAAAGATTGGCCAGACTCAATCAAAAGTGTGGGTGTGTGTGTGTGTTGTGTGTGTGTTTCGTTGGGTGTGTGTGTGTGAGGTGCGGCGTGTGTGTGCTTAATAACTTAATGGCCTTATTTTTCTTTAGGTGCAGTTGATACAATACCAGATATCATACGGCTTCATCCCTGTTTAGTTCAATTATGTTCATAAACTTTGGCTCGTTCAACTCTTCTGACGGGGTCCAGCTATATATTCTAAAGTAGAACAAACAGCTACGTTTCTATGAAATCATCTACACTTTTATTTTCTGAATATTGTCCTCTTTGTCTTGAAACGGCCAATGGGAGTAGTACCGTTGCGGGGAGCATCCCGGCACCTTGGTTAGCGGCCGCTTATTGTCTGGAATCGGCCGCCGCAGGTCCCCATGTATGTGGGTAACGGTGCCTGCGTTGTACGGACGGTGGACATATTGGGCTCGCTGTCTAGTCGGTCATGATCCTCGCTGGCAGGTACGCTGGGTCCTCGCGGCACCACATATGACGCCATGGTAAACTGTGGATATTTACAAGAGTTTTTTTTGCTCTTTTGATATTCTATATTGGTCACACACACACCACACACACACACCACACACACACACACACACACACACACATACACACACACACATACACACACACACAAGATACTCCGTTGTGTAGGGTTAAGAAGCTAGCTTCAAACCGAGAAGTCCGAGTTTCGATCGGGGCGGAGCGGAGAAAGATGGAGGTTGCTTAAAAACCAGTCCGCCCAGCAGTGAATGAGTCCCGGGTGTTAGCGGAGGGTTTGTGACCCGGCCTCACTGGGGGTGGTGGCTTGAGCCAACACTAAGGAGAATGATAAAAGAAAGATGTATATATGGTGACGGTGCCATACGAGTGACCTCAGGCCCTGTAGAAATACAAACTAGAGAAGAACAACTAGATGAATACACACACACACATAGGGTACGCCGAGTGTAGGGTAGCACGCTCGGTCCACAACCGAGAGTCCCGGGTCGATACCCGGGCGGAGCGGAAACAGATGGGCCTGGTCTTAAACCCGAGACCCTGTCCACCCAGCAGTGAATGGTAGCAGGGTGTTAGCGGGGTTTGGACCTGTTCTCCGGGGTGCTGGCTTCGGCCAAAAAACTAAGCACTAAGGATGAAGGATAACAATGTTGATTATGAGACATACGAGCGCTGCTCAGGCCCTGTAAAATACCAACTAGATGAATACACACACACACACACATACACACACACACATAATATACACAAACTTCATTAATTAGAATCACATCGTTCTACAGATTTATCAACGGCGTATATTGAGGCGTGGTGGCAGTGGCGGGACCCACGACACTGTGGAACTGGCCTGACACCGCGTGCGGGGCGCCTTAGCCGCGCTCCCTACCATCCTTTCTCGTAGTTGGGCTAGTTCCTCGTCCTGGTCTCCGGCTTGATCTCAGGATGTATCAGATTCCCCTCGTCGGTGTCGCCCATGAGCATTTTTGGTTGGTGCCATGTGGTTTATCCAGAGGTCCCAGCTAGCTCACAGCCGCGGGGCATGAAAACGAGGCAAGAGAGATCCTCAGGATCTCTCAGGGCTTGCATGCTGACATTGAAGAGTGAAATGAATGACTACGAGGAAAAAAACATGGAATGTGTTCATGCCCTTTTCTCAAGCTCCCTTAAAATGTCGACCATCAGAAAGCCTCTGGCCGTGCTGTGAGTTCTGTATTTCATTAACAACTTTGGTGTATGTCGATTTTCCTCGTGAATATGACTCGTTATCTTTCATGATTCCGAAACACAACTGATTGAAACCACCTCCACACTGATTGTGTTCCTGACATTCTGGTGGGAGCGACACTGTCTCAGCTTCTTCATAGACCGCATTGGAAGGACGGAACTGCATGGTTATATCCCTCTCCATTAATCGGCATCTCCTTTAGTGGTTCTTGGATCATATGTGCAGCTAAACACTCTGAACCGGACGCCAAACACCGAGGGAAAAAAAGTGAAAGTTCAGCAGCATTAACGGCATATACCAAAAAACTCAACAAATGGAAGCGGATTTTGTTGAAATCGCTGCCAATCAAGGCTACTTTTGGAACCAACAGCAGCATTGATGTACATGGAAGGTGAGACCAATAAATGAAACACACACACACACACACACACACACACAACCACACCACACCACACGGCACCACACCACACCATGTGCACACCACACAACACCACCCACACAATTCCCGGTCGCCTAAAGGGATTTTTTCGCTGACAAATGAGGGCAATTACGTCTCCTTGATCAAGGGTAATGGGGTTGTGTGTGGTGTGTGAGGTCCCAGGTTTACCCAAAGATCGTTGTTGGTAAGGGCGAACACAACTTACAGGCGCGATCGACCATTTCCTCTCCTTACACCCCTGTTTGGGCAGATTGTTAAAGTCACCTTTCCCTTCCCAGACGGGACCGCACGACGAGTTCTCTGCGATACACGGGAAGCCAGGGTAACGTTGAATCCTCCAAGTTCTTTATCATTCATGTAGTCCGTCACGGTAGGTGTATGCTGGAAGGAGTACTATGCCACGTCTGTGCTGTGCACAATGTATTCCTTCAGAAAAATTAGGAAATGTGGTTGGGAAATAATAGAGGTCTCAAAATCCAGGGAAGTGAGTCGGACTGAATTAATACGAAAGTAGGAAAACAAATGTGCCCTGCCTCGCCCCGCTCCGCCCCGCATTTGCCAGCGCGCTGCCAGACGCGCCTGCACCGCTCTGTCCCGCCCGCCTGTGTCTTCCCCCCCCCCCCCCCCTTGGAGATTTCAAACCCACGCTTTTTATTGACGCACAAAGGAGTAATCGTCTAATAAACAAGGTAAAAAGTAACCACAAAGTAACTGAAAGGCTTTATCTTATTCGCAATAATGGGGATGAAAAGTAACAGAGGAGACAGCGCAAGGAAAGGGAATGGTGAAGACATGCGTTCTCGTGCGATGTCTTCGTTTCTTACCTTCACGCGGTGCGGACGATATCCGTCGCGGCTCTAAACACAGTTAACGGTACCAAATTCGTGACGAAGGCATTCCACCGAAGAAGACATTTGACACTCCGGGCCAAAAGTTTTTACCTGTTCGTGCCTCGATGAAGACGTTTCAGTAACCCTCAAACGTCTTCACTACGTCCCGACGTGCTTACCTCATGAAGCCTCGGACCCCCCGGGTGGTGGAGCAGAGTTATCGAGGCGCTTGGCACCGGCTGTCCCGGCAGAGAGAACCCGACGGAACAAGGAAGTTCCTCTCAAGGTAAGAAAAGTAGAGGAGTTTCAAGTTGGGGCGCGGTTCGTGGCAAAATAAGTCGTTGTGCGCATCCCTGCGTGACGTCACAGAAAATGTTTCTGGCTTCAGTCAGTCCGCCGTCGGCGACCTGAAGGGTCAGCGTCCCCACTCACATATCTTTTGTTGCTGCTTCAAGTGTGTGTTGCAACATGCTACTGTTTGTATTGTTCGGAGGGTGCAAATCTATCCATTGGAAAGGAACTTTCATAATCTCCCAGCGATGAAAGAAAACTATCCCTCACCCATCCCCCTCCTCCGCTCTCTCCATTCTCCCTCCCCTCCTTCTCTCACCATCCCTCCTCTCCCTGCCGCCAGCCCAAAAAACGTCTCCACTTAATAAAAACTATGCCCTCCACACCATTCCCCTCCTTTCGCTCTCTCCCTCCTCCCTCCCTACCTTCTATCCCACACCCTCTCTCCCACCCTCCCGCCAAACTGTCTCCACATTCCTTCCACTGTTCTACACACACACTCTCTCTCTCTCCATCCCTTCCACTCTTCCATTTCCTTCCCTCACCCCATCCCCTCCTTTCGCTCTCTCCCTTCCTCCTCCCTCCTTCTCTCCCATCCCTCTTCTCCTCCCTCCCGCCAAGACAGGCGTTCCTATGTTCCTCTTCCCCCCTCCTCTCCCTGCTAATATTCCACGACGTCACGTCCCCCTGAGCGGCCGACGGGGGGTTTGGTGAAACTACCTCTTACTTTTATTACCTTGGTTACTATACTCTCCCACGTCTTGTTTGTTTAGACCTTCGTTCCCTGCTGCCCAGGTCACATACCCTTTCCTGTATGTCCGTCGTCTCTGAGTTCCGTACTCACGACCTACATGGTTGAAGGAAGGAGGTTATAACCAGGTAGCAGGGGAGGGAGTCTGTTATTGTTATGTTTGTTTGTTCATTCAAGCGTGGGCGAGACCATAAAATCTCCTCCATTTGTCTTGTGTTTCTCATCACCCTTACGGCCCTCAGCCTACTCAACTTCATCGTAGCCTGGGATCCGGAGGTAACGAGTGGTGGTATCTTTTGCGCTCGTTATCCTTACAAGTGGCGACATAGCCAGGATGCTGGTTGTGTAGAATGTGCCGTCAAGGTGGTGCTGAATGGAAGGTGCGTCCTTATCCCTCTTTCTCTTGGTGCCCCAGGAACTCGTGTTCTACTCAGTGTGTAGCAAGATCGTGATATAGTAGTTGTGGCTGCCCCGTATCAGCGTTTCGCTCGACTCGGTGATTCGAGCGTGGGACCCAAGCCTTTTTGTGTAGTGATTATTGGGGACGCCAAGTCTGTTGTCTCTAAGACGTACTAGTTATATTTTTTGTTTTTGTTTGTTTCTACGCGGTGAAATTGTGCTTTGACACGTCATATTGCGTTTAGGTGTTGGGTTGAGTGTGGGGTATTGCCTGGGTGTTGGGTATAGTATTATAGCCAAAATGCAAACATGATGAATTTAGACCCAAAGTGAGAGTCTTGGCCTCTCAGGATCTGACGTGGCTCAGTTGTTATTCGTACGGCAGACTTTGAAGGGAAGAAGAAAGAAGAAAGAAAGAGCCACAGAACGTGAACGAGAAGAACGTGGACGTGCGGAGAGGGAAAAAGAGCTGGCAGTTTGAGCGAGCTAAGCTCCAGCTAACTCAGCAGTCAGGTGGGGGCACAATCACAAGACCACTTAGTAAGCAGCCGCCCCCCCAGTCTGCCCGCACACCATCGGGCGAAGGACCATCGCCTTGCTACAATCATCAGGTCGAGCGGATCGCCGGCCTTCTACAACTCAAGGAGGACTCGCTCGCTGTCCGGTTTGGGTAGTTTACTGACTGGTGACGCTGCCGAACTTTCTCACCTTTGACTCGATACCATTGGAAACTTTTTTACTTCTGAAGCAGCCCTGCTGACTGGCTTCAGCAAACTCCCGAGCATTACCGGCTGGACTTCAGGAAAAACAAAATCCGATCGGTGAGAACTACCGGCAGTTTTCCACCCGCCTACAGCAGCTATTCGACTCGTGGTTGGAAGCGTCCCAGGTCTCAAAATCTTTCCACCCTACGTGAGTTTATGGTGTTAGACCAATTTCTTAGCTCTCTCCACCCTGACATCCGCCTCTTTATTAAAGAACAGCAGGTGACCAACCTCAAGACTGCTGTCGAGAAGGCAGACGCATGGGCTTCGGCTCACAATGCGTACCCACGGCCTAACTCCAGTGGTGCTCCCAGCAAGTCCTTCGTCCCCAACAGGAAGCCCACAGGTGCCGGACCCAGGGCCCCACCAGCTAGTAGTAGTACCTTCGTCCAGTCCAACCTGAGGAACATCTCTCGAATAAAATGTTACAATTGTGGGGAAGAAGGCCACCTTCGTTCACGATGTCCCAGGAACCCTCAGGCCTTCAAGCAAGGAACCGAAGAACCACCCAAACACAAGGTAGAGTTCTGTTTGAGCGACCGAACCCCTCTTAAGTATACAGTTGCCGGCACCATCAACGGTTCTTGGACATCGACGATCATTAGGGACACCGGCTGCAACTGTGTCATAGTGTCCGAAGAAACTCTCCCCTCCACCGACGTCTCTTCCTGCCCTACGGTGCGCGTGAGGACTACCTGGGGCGAGAAAGTGAGTTTCCACTCGTTCACTGCTACATCCGCTGTCCTTACTATGAAGGTTGGGTCAACGCCGTGCGAGCCCCCATGAAACGCTCCAGCGTCCTCATTGGTAACGTCCCGGGTGCTCGGGACCCTAATGACCCCATTCTTCCTGGTAGCGAGCCTCCTAACGTACTCTCAAGCCTCTCTGAACCTGCCACTGATTGTGCCCCCCCTCAAGACTTACGAACAGTGTCACCCTCGTTCGAAGGCGCATCGACTTCATCTCGGGTGCGGGAGCCCTGCTCTCCTCCTTCTCAAGTCTATGCGGTGCAGACTCGCAGTAGCCAGATGAAGCGAGTTCACCCGTTGGTACTACCGACCCTTCAACCCCTGAACGTGACCCCAGAGGATTTCGGCCACCTTCAAGAATGTTGCCATACTCTTGGTGCACTTAGGGACAAGGCAAACTCCGGTGAGGAAGAGCGCTGTAAGGACGGATCTCTCTACGTCTACCTTCGGTCTGACGGTCTCCTGTACCGCAAGTGTGTGTCTTCCAAATATACTGTGAAGGTTGGTAAGCTTGCTCTTGTTGTCCCCAAAGAATGCCGTCCTATTATACTGTCGGTTGGCCATGAGAGTCCTTTAGCAGGTCACTTCTCCCACAGGAAGACGTGCTTGAAGATTGGCGACAAGTTCTTTTGGCCCGGAATGGGCGCAGACATCAGAGATTTCTGCCGGTCATGTGATGTGTGTCAACGGATGTCACATAAGGGCCGAGTCCGACCTGTACCTCTGCACCCTCTTCCTATAATTACAGAGCCATTTTCGAGGGTAGCTATCGATCTGGTTGGGCCCTTGTCACCACCATCGTCAGAAGGGCACCGCTACATTCTCACCCTCATTGACTACGCCACAGGATTCCCGGAAGCCGTCCCCCTCAAGTTGGTTGATTCTATCTCTGTGGCTGAAGCCCTCCTCTCTATCTTCGCCCGGGTTGGCATCCCTCGCGAAATATTATCGGACCAAGGTACGCAATTTACATCACAGTTGATGGGTGAACTGCATAAACTCCTGGGAGTCAAGCCTTCCTTCACCACTCTCTACCATCCCAGCGCAAATGGCCGCGTTGAAAGGCTTCACGGCCCTTTGAAAGCATCCCTACGTAAGTTATGTGTCGATAAACCTCGAGAGTTACACCGTTACTTAATCCCCACCTTGTTTGCCCTCAGAGAAATTCCTAGTGACCGGACCGGATTCTCGGCGTTCGAGCTGTTATATGGAAGAGCAGTCAGAGGCCCACTATCGGTACTTAGAGATCTTTGGGAAGATCGTAACCTTCAGAATGACGACCGGTCCGCTTTCCAGTATGTCGTGGGACTGCAGGATAAGCTGGCAGAGTCTTCTGAGATTGCAGCCCCGAATGCGGATGTAGGTGCCTCTAGGTACAAGGCCTATTTTGATGTTAAATCTCAAGACCGCCAGTTCCAGGCTGGTGATGAGGTACTGATTCTTCTGCCGAGCGATACCAGCAAACTGCTAGTAGCCTGGAAAGGTCCTTATACGGTACTAGAACGAAAAGGTAAGGTCGATTATCTCATTCACTGTCCCAGAGGTCCGAGGTTGTACCACGCTAACCTCCTTAAAGGTATTTTCGTCGAGCTCGGGTAAACTTCGCCGAAGTCCACGACGAGGTAGTCACTGAAGAAGAGGAGGATACGACAGAGGAGGTTTTCACCTGCACCGAAGACCCAGAGGATGAATATGCAAGGCTTCCCGTGGCACCTGATGGCCAAGTCGACGGAGAAACTTTACAGCCCCAGATTAACCCTAATCTGGGTAAGGAACCAAGAGAAGCTCTCTTGAAGCTTATAAAAGAGTATGACGATATCTTCTCAGAGGTTCCTGGATGCACTTCTACATCGAACACGACATCGTCCTTACTACTACCGGTCGCATCCACACTAAGATCTACCCGGTCCCCATCCACTTAAGCCATTCTTCAAAACTGAAGTCAACCTACTCTTCGATCAAGGTATTATTCAACGATCATCCTCTCCTCATTGTTTCCCAGTTGTGATGGTACGCAAGACTGACCGGTACTTACCGTATGGCCATCGACTATCGTCAGCTAAACTCTGTCACAGTTTTTCATGCAGAGCCTTGTTGTAACATAGAGGAGGACTTGTACAAGTTCTCCGGGGCAACATTCTTCTCTGAACTGGACCTATGTAAGGCCTATTACCAAGTGGCACTCGCAGAAAGGGCCAAGCCTTTGACCGCCTTCCCTACTCATCTTGGCCTCATGGAATTTCTGCCGGCTCCCTTTTGGACTCGTCACTGCGTGCGCGACCTACATCAGGCTGATGCGCCTTGTCCTCGACGGTTTACCCAATGTCTCCTTTTATTTTGCAATTTTTTTTGTATACTTTTCAAGGGTCCCGCACTTTTCCCCCCTTAGAGCGGGTTTTCGACCGGATAGAAGTCTGGACCACCCCAAGAGCCCCAATGCCATTAGGGTTTTTTCCCACCATCCAGATTTGGGATTCATCCTCGGGGTGATCGTTGCAGTTTCCCAACCCGTAGGTGGAGACCTTTGTGCTCTTCCACCCCCCAGACCAAAAGGATCCTGCGGGGGTTCCTTGGGAAGATATTTTTTTAAAGATTTTCATCCACGGGTCCCAACTTCACGCCCCATGTCAGATCTCCTGAAGAAGATTGCGAGGCCCCTTCCCTGGACCGGGGACTTGGAGACATGCTTCAACCCCCTTAAGATGTTTTGACTCGCCCTGTCCTTTTCGTTTCCAGTCCCGCCTCCCTTTTGCCCCGGGACAGATTCATCGGCCGAGGCCGGGGGAAAAGTCCTATTTCAGTTCCCTAGGTGCCCTCATCCCGTCGTTTTTGCTAGTGGGAAAACTCCTTCCCGGGAAAGCAGGTTTTCCCTATTAACGGATTTCCTTGCCGTTTTGTTTGGGATACTGCGGTTCGTTATTTTTTGGGGGGCAGGGATTTTCCCCTTTAAAATTGCCACAACCCCCTCTTTTATCTCACACCTTCAGGAAAGAAAAAACCGCTTGTTCGATGGGCGCTAGTAAAACGGGCATAAAGTTTGGATAATTACGGGCCGGAGCAGATAACTTTGGAGCAGACCTCCTTTAGTCGGGTTAACTAGTTCTCATATATGATGTTTCACAATAGGGTTTTCAAGTCTACCGTAGGTGACTCTTGAGGGGGGATGTGTAAGGGCGAACCTCACAACAGGCTTCGATGCATTTCCTCCCCTTTCCCCCCCTTTCCTATGTGGCCTCGTGAGACTGTTTCAGTCCCCTCAACGTTTTCACTACGTCCCGACCTGTGCCCCCTCATGAAGCCTGACACCCTCGGTTTGGAGCAGAGGTTACGGGCGCCCGGCCCGGTTCCCGAAAGGGGACCCCCACGGAAAAGGAAGTTCCTTTCTCTCTCCACGTCTGTTTTTTTAGACCTCTTCGTTCCTGTGCCCAGGTCACCTACCCCTTTCCCGTCTGCCGGCTCTGGTTCCGTACCAGCGACCCATGGGGGAAGGAAGGCGGGTAACCAGGTAGCAGGGGCGGGAGTCTGTTTTTTTCTGTTTTTTTTTCATTCAAGCTTAGCGAGACCAGTAAAAATTCCCCCCTTTTGCTGTGTTTCTATCACCGTTACGCCCTCACCTACTCAACTTCATCGTACCTGGGATCCGGAGGGAACGAGTGGTGGTATCTTTTCGCTCGTTTTTCCCCCACAATCGGGTTTTTTGAACTCTTTAAATTTTCCCTGAGGGTAACTGCTGGGGCGTGTGCCAGTTCGCGTGGGCAAACCGGGTGAAGTCACACACACACACACACAACCAACACACACCAAAACACACACACCCCTAGGGTCACTCCGTCCGGGGCTCCGAGTTAGTGGGTTTGCACGCTCGGTTCACAACCGAAAGTCCCGGGTTCGATCCCCGGGGGGAGCGGAAACATATGGGGTTCCTTAAAAACCCCAGCCCCCGCCACCCCGCGAAAAGGGGCCGGGGGTCGCCCGGGGGTTTGTGACCCCCCTCCCCGGGGGGAGGCTTTGGCCAAAACTAAACCCCTAAGGGGAATGATAAAAAGTTGATAGGGGGGGCGGGGCCTACGACGCTGCTTGGCCCTGTAAAATACAAAAGATGAATAAAATAGATGAATAACCACACACACCAAAAGTGCGCACGCGAGTGTATTACTTTTCAAAGGGTTTTCGATGCATTATTTTTGATAATGAATTTCATATCACAAAAAAAAAACGAAGATATGGTTTTTGGGTAAATGAAGCTGATTTTGGTAAAAACGACCCCGCTGGGAAATCCAATTGATGTTCAATTTCTTATCCACGTCCAGTTTTTTGAAACAGACGCAATTTATGAAAAAAATGGGGAAAAAACGCAGAAATAGGTTTCACCAAGTTTTTATTTTAAACTCTTTAATCTTTTCTTTTCTCAAGCCTTTTAGGGCAGGCCGTGTTTTTGGTCAGGGGTTTGTGCGTGAGCAGGGGAGGGTGTGCGCGCTGCGTATGGCGAGGGGTAGCAGGCTGTGAGTCATTTTTACTAGATCGTACAGCATTGAATATGTTTTTAAAAATTTTATTTTTTTTTGCAGATATATGATTTTTATTTAGTGGAGTCCTAATTTTAGTTTTGGGTTTCCCTATTAGTACCTTGTACCCGGGCGTGATGGAGCGCCGTAACTGTGTGAAGCATCGGACAGT
>JACEEZ010018424.1:15423-26566 GCA_016584305.1 Chionoecetes opilio | reverse complement strand
CCCCTGGGATATCCTATGATGCTATCACAGACGTGGTGCTGACTTTTCTCAGGAGGCACAGGTGAGGCGGATGACAGGTGTTGTCCTGAGAGGTAGGCGGGGCAGGTCGCTCGCCAGCAGGGGGGGCCCAGGTTTTTAAGTCATTACTAGTTATTATACATCTTTAGTGATTAGGGGTGAGCTGTTATGCAAAACGGTCATTATTTAGGTCAGTGTAGTACCGCGTGTCAACCTTAAATAAGGTTATTTAAAGGTGTTGAGGTGGCGGCGTTGCCAGTGAGGGGGGGAAACATTCTTGCCACGGCCACCCCGTAACACTAACGGAAAAAGTGTCCGTGTGACATGCCCTTTTAAAAGGCCATGGCAACGTCTTGAGATTGTGATTGGTCGAGAAGTTTTAGAAACAGTTTGTCATTGGCTGGTGACTGATGACAAGTTTGATGACGTCATTACTGTCCATGCCAGTCAGGGCCTTCCTACCTGTTAACTACCTAATGGGGGAGGCTTGCTGGATACGGTAGTAAGGGCAGGTAGTATCTAGACGTGGTGAGAGCGAGTGGTAGCTGGAGATACGAACCTCCTTGCTGGATCTGGGTCTAAGGATCTATGGCCACAGATCACTCGCCAATACAACATTTGGACACAACAAAGAAACCACAATTACAGCATACAAAGTATATGCTCAGTGATGGATCATAAATGTTCTGCCTGGCTGCCTGGGCCTCTAACCTCACTGACTCACATCATGACACCCTACCTACCCCTAAAAAAAAAAAAAAAAAGAGGAGGAGGAGGTCCGAATAATGTTCGAAGTCCGAAACGAGAGGGTTTACTGTATAAAAATCCTGCCTACGCCACCACAGGAAAGGGGCCCAACCATCGCAGTCCTCAAGTGAACCTCCAGAGCCTACAATCCAAGCCCTGGAGGTCACAGCCTACAGGCGCTATAGGCATTCGTAAACCCTCTCTAATTGAACTAATTGGGGGAAAGACCGGGTCGAATTAGCCAAAATTTCTGAATTATCCATGGGGCTACCTCTAGCCCTGCACACAATAAGAATTCACTAAAACATGCCAAAGCAGCACAGTTTGCAGTACTTGTACACAGAAAAAACATGGCTGATACTGAAGTCTTGAAATGCAGTATACTGTATACTGAGCACTCAGACGTCATGATAGTCCCTTTAGGCAAAGCTGCGTTCAGTAATGCAACGCGAACGGGTGCACCCCAGAGGCGCACAGTGACGTGAGCATAGTGTGCCTTGCGCACGCCCCCGCACTACAGCTCTGGGAGGTGGATCGTCACTGAGTTGCCAGCTCACGCCACAATAAGGGCATGTGCAAACGAAAGACCTCTTCTTGCCTCCTTAATATTTCATTTCCTGCTGCTATAACTTCTGCTGCATCAAAAACAGGGTCTCAGCAAGTTATTCTGCAACAAAAAGAATAGCCACAGAAAAAATTTTTGGCAGCAGCTGCTATCTTGGTAGCAATAATGTATTGTGAAGCGTTCAGCATCGTTCCAATAGGGGAGGGGGAGGGGGGGGGGTGGGACCGTTTACTGAATGAAAATAGTTGGTGTCACTCTGGGGATAGGTAAGGAAGGTCTTCATTGTTGAGTTTGCTTAAGTGTTGGAGGCGATTGGGGGGCTGGTTTTTGACGAAGTGGATGGCAAGAGGAGGTGGAAGATGTCCCGGGAAAAAAAAAACTGAAAAATTTTGAATTTCAGTTCGGATTATGAAAAAGGGGTTTAAAAAAAACAGGGAATACCCGAAGTTCGAATTTTTAGGGGGGCGAATCAGGGGGGGTTTTTACTGTATATATATTTTATTATATATATATTATTAATATTTTATATATTTTAATATATAAAATATAATATATTATAAACCCCCTTTTAAAATATATATAAAATATAAAATATATATCCCGTATTGCCGGCGCTTTAAAAGACGCCCCTTTCCGCATAAGAGCCCCCTTTTTTTAAACAAAAAAGGTTTTGAAAAAGGAAGAAAAAAATATTGGTGTTTTTGAGGGAAATTTTTTTCTCTCTTTAAAAAATTATCAATTTTAATTAAAAAAAAAAAAAAATTTTTGTGGGGGGAAAAGCAAATGATTATAATTATGAGCAGTCCCTAAAAAACAAATTCCCCAGTCAGTGAATGGAATAAAAAATTTTATACTAGTTAAAATGTAAAGAAAATGAAAGGGAAACCCAAAATGGGGTCAAAAAATCTTTAATATTTTGGGCAGGATCCCCCCACGAATGATTTTGCTAATTTTATTACCTTAAAATTTATGTTTTAGATTTAAAGTTGTAGGTTTCCTTTTTGTTCCCTTTTCGGGTTTATGTGTTTAGATTTGGGGAAAAATTTTTTCCAGTTAGTTTGGGTTATTTTTTTGGTTTAGTGGGCCCTTTCCCAAAAATTCCGGGGGCCCTTTTTCCCGACACCATGTGTAGTTTTCTTCATTATGGAAGAAATTTTAAACCCCCTTTTTTCCCTTTGGCGAAATTTGAATAAAAAAATTTGGAATTCCCACGTAGTCCCAAAAAAATCTACCGTTACTTCAGCCAAAAATTTAAATTTTTAGGTTAAATAAAGTTTTGGTTAGGTTAGGGGGTTGGGGTTTGGGTTTTAGTAAAGATGATATAGGGGAAAAAACAAAAAAATGACCAATAATAGGGGCAGGTGAACCCTTTAGAAAATTGTTTTGCAGGGCGGCCCTGGGGGGCGGGTTTGGGCCACACCCAAAATACACACATTTAAACAAACTTTGATTTGGGAAAAAATCGAGGGGGGCCAGTTTAATTTAAAAAAACACATAAAAAACTTTTCAGGAGGACTTAAGTTTGGGCCCAAAAAATCGGTGGTTGCCCAATAAAAAAAGGGTTTAAACAAAAGATATTTAGAAAAACCACTTTTAAGGTAACCATCTTTTACCTTGTTGTTATTTGTTGAATTTGTTAAAGGGCCCCTTTGTCGGGATGGGACGATTTGCACGGGTTTAAAACCTAGAATCTATCCCCAGTCCGGGGGTTTTGATTGGGTCTTCTTCGGGAAAGGGTTTACAGGTAAAGGGTTGATTCACACTCTGAAATCAGGGCGGTTTTTGTCAGCCGTGCCTTTATTCACACTATTCGTCTTTTTTTCCCGTCATTTTCGGCAGTTCCTGCTCCCCCTCTAAGCGGGGACAGGGTGCCTCAGGGCTAGGTTGAAAAAAATTTTGCTTTAATAGCACTTCTGTCGGATGAAGAAGAGGAGTTGAACTCTAAAAGACATTGTTTTGGGTCCCATAAACCCTTTGGGGAAAACGAAAAATTATTAGCACGGCTTTTTTACTTTTTAAAAAATATTTTTCCCCGGGAAAGCCGACGGGGGCCCACCCTTTTTAGTGAAAACACGTCATTTTTTTGAATATAAAAAGTTCTAAAGGGTATGATGAGACCGGTCCCCTGTCCCCCAAATTTCACCATGATGGTTTTGGGGGATTGGGCCCTTTGAGGCGGAGGGTTTTGTGGCGCCGTGAGGGTCTTGGTTTTGGTTTTTTTCCCTTTGGGAAGACTTTTTTTCCCGGGTTCTACAGGTACCATGCAGCCTTTTTACTAGCACTTTTTTCAACATTTTCCCTTATCCGTAGGGGTTTAGGGGGGGTGAGGTTTGAGGGGCGAGGTGGTACAAACGCTATGGTCTCCTATCCCCCTTGCTTCCCCACTGTAGGGCGCTAACACACCCCGCACAAAAACACCTACATGGCTTAGGCCCCCCCCCCTGTCGGACCAGGTTTAGGGGGCCAGAGGGTTGACCTGACGCTGACCTGACTTTTCCCCCCGGGACAAAAAACTGCAACACCAGCCATGAATTCAAGCAGCCAAAAGGACACAAAGACACACCCCGCCGCGCCCCTCGGCCCCCCACGTTGTACAAGGGATCGCGTCAAATAAACAAAAAAGGCCCGATGCCCTTTCTCTATCCTTTTGTGTGTATAGACAGCCCCCCCCAAAGATCCCCAAAACATCCCCCCCACCCCCTAAATCCTTCAAATAAAATTTTAATCCGTTTTTTTTGTTTCACTTTTTCCATTTATCAACAATATCATTCCAGCAAAATTTCCCAAACCCACTTTTTTCGGCCTCCCTTAAAACTTTTTCATTCAACTGTTGTGTCAATTGTGGGGGCCCGAGCGAATGTGGGTTAAGGCGACTTTTTAAAATATGGGGGAAATGTTTGTCTTTTCCAGGGTGGGGGAAGGAGCCCTGAGCGGTAAGGCCCCAGGGGTTGGGGGGCAAAAAGAGGGCGTCGCCAAGGGGAAGTTTCCCAGGGAAGGGGCCCCCAGCCGGGGATATCGGACGTTTTTTCCCAATGGAGGGGCAGCAGAGGGGGTGGATGATTTCTAATCTGACACGGCCATTTGGCAGAAACCCAATCGCTATCTTTTTGGGCCCCAGTTTAATTTTCTTTTTAAACTCCAACCTTTTCTTAGTTTTATGCATTACGTTATAAAACGCTACAAATTGTGTCAGTAAAATACTGCTCAAACCACAGAAAAACTCCGGGCCCCCTTTAGTAATAACCCCGGCGTTCTGCATTTTTCTCCCCAACCCTCATGCGTTAATAGGGCCGGCTTTAGACGAAGGGTGAATTTTGGCTTTCCCTTATTGGGGAAAAAAAAATTTGGTTCTTATGCGCCGGCAAATAGGGTTATATATATTATATATATATAAAAAAATATTAATATATATATTATATATTTTAATATAAAATATATATATAATATATATATAATATATATAATAATTTTTAATATATTTTTAAAAATACATTCGCCCCCCGGAGAAAATGGGGCCCTTACCCCCCCGCGTAGCGCTTTTGAAGGGCCCCCCAGTAAGTATTCCCAAAAACCACCCTCTAGGGTTTAGTTTTGGCATATTTCGAGGGAAAATGGGGGAAAACCCTTTAGGTCTGGGTCTACCCCCTGGAAGTGATATGTGAGTCAGTAGCTATCAGTTTTCGGGATGGGAGGTATCTGGGGTCGTATTGTTCTGTTTCCCAACGGCCGCCGCCCCCACGAAGTGGGAAAGTAACTACCGAAAGGTATTCACCGGACCATAATACAGGGAGGTCCCTTTATACAAGCATCCGATATCGAGAATCCGATGATACGAGATGTGAAAAATTAGGGTTATTTTCAATATACAAAGATAAAAAATCCAATGCACGAAATTTCAAATGGGGGGGAGTAAAAAATTTCCAAGTTATTTTCTAAAGTAAATTTCAATTTTTTTCCCAAAAATTTTAGTTTATTTACTGGGCTAAAAGTAAAAACCCCTTTTTAACTCGGCACGATAGGGGTCTGGCCCTTGCCCAGTTTTTCCCAATTTTGCCGGTTTTGCCCAAAGTCCTCTGAATGGGTAAAAAAAAAAAAAAAAATATTATTTTAAAAAAAAAATTTTAAAAAACAAATTAAAATTTTGTTTTGTAAAAAAAATAAAAAATAACACTTACCAGTGGGAAAGGGAATTTTGAATGTGCTGGAAATTTTTTTTTCAAATTTAGCACAAATTTGCATGGGATGGACGCACCTGATCCATCCTTGCCAGCACTTTTTTACCTTTTTTTTGCAGGTCGGCCCCTTAAAAAACATTCCTTTCCCCTTTGGGGGACCCCCCTTGCTGATGGAAACTGACATCTTTTATATACAGTACTGATGGGTAATCCCCAAAAAAAACGTAAAAAAAAGGGGGCAAAGTAAAGCAAAGGTCGGGTCCCCCGCGCGTAGGCTGAGCCGTGTTTTTGTCGTCCAAGGGACCGTCTTGGAAATTCGAATCCCAATCCAAAAAACACTTGCTGAAAAAGGGGGTTATTTTTTACTTGGGTATGTTTGCAAGGGTTTTTCATTTTATTATTATTTCGGCTCCTACCAAGCTTGTGTTCTTTTTAAGCAGGGGAAATTTAAAAACCTTTTTTAAATTTTGGGAAAAAAAAAGGATTTTAAACCAAGGGCGGTTTTCTTGGGGCGGGGCTTAAAAAACGGGGCAGCCGCTGACAGCCCCCCACGCCCGGGTTTCCCACCTTTGCTTTACTTTGGGGCCCCCTATTTTAAATGTTTTTGGGGTTACATATACAGTACTGTATTTAAAAATGGCCGCTCCCCTCATGCAAGGGGGTCTCCACAGGGGGGGAATGGGAAAATTTAAGAGCCTGAGCCCGCAGTAAAGGGTTTAAAAGGACAAAAACCGACTTTTTGCGAAATGAGGGTATGCCGAGGTAAGCAAAGGGGAGCAGTTATAAAATCCCAATTTTGCCGGGGATATATTATTTTTTGCCGGGCTTTCTGTTTCATGGTTTAAACAAAGGTTGTGGGGGGCATTTATAGCCGATTTAAAACCCCCGAAAGGGAGTTTAGGGGGGGGGGTAAGGAGAAATGGTTAGCGGGGGCCCGGGGGGGTTCCGAAGGGCCCAAATTCGATCCCGAAATGAGGGCCCATAAATCCATTGAAAATCTTTTGAAACCCCGGGGTGGCCTAAAAAACACCCACATGCCTGGTCCCTTAAAACCTTTCCTTCGACTGTGGTGCATGGGGGGCCCCAGGGGGGGCGGCATGAGGGCCCCTAATTACAGGCGTCACTATAAAAAATCTGCCGGGGTCACCCCGGGCGGGGGGCCAACCCCAAAGCCCCCAAGTGAGCTCCAAAGGGGCCCACCACCCACCCCTGGAGCCCACCCCCACACGCGGGTATAGGCATAGATGTAAGAAAAAGAAAAAAAAAAAAAAAAAAACTTTGTCTTGCCTTGCCGGGGTTATCAAATTTCCCAGTTATACAATGCCGAGTTTTAAGGGTTTTTCTGTACACTACCCTTTCCCCAGTTTTGCCCCTTGGGTTTTTTCCGGAGGCATAGCGCGGAAAAAACGGGATCGCGAAAAAATCGGGGATTAAAAAAAAAACTTAAAAATGTTTATTTTTGTCTTTTTTTTTTTTTGTGTGTGGTGGGGTGTGTGTGTGTTTGGGGGTGGGGGGTGTGTGTGTGTGTTTTGTGTTGTGTGCCCCACGCGAAAGTTAGGGGAGTGACCTTCCCGGGGTGGGGGTGGTAGGCCCGCGAGGGTTTAAAATTGAGGGCTTTTGACCCACCGTATTTTTTCAAACTTATAAAGGGGCCACTTTTTCCCCCCAAAAAAAAATCCTGAAAATGCCCCAAGCCCCTGTCCACCCCGCAAGGGGAATTTGGGTACTGGGGTTTTGCCCAGGGGTTTTTGACCCGCTTCCCGGGGGGGGTGGCCCTTTGGCCAACATTTGTTAGAGAAGAGGAGGGAGGAAGGGGGGGGTTTTAGATGAGCGAGTTGGGGGAGTCACCCAGAGATTTCTGTTTTTGGGCGAGTGGGGTGAGCCTGGGGCCAAAATCCCTTTTCAGCTGATGGTTGTTGACAGGTTATAACCTGTCACAATTTCCTTTCCCCTTTCTCTCCTGTCTCCTCAGTACCCCAGGGAAAACCCCAGTTTCCCCCACACGTCATGGGTTTAAACACTTATAAAGGGGTATTTTGAGGTAAAAAAGTAAGGAAAAAGCGGGGGTGTAAGGTTTGGTGTTTATTTCGAGGGGTTAAACCCATCTTGCGACCCCCGGTGTTTCCCCCTTTTGAGAAAAACACAAAAAAAAGGAAAAAAAAAAAAAAGCAAAACTACAAGCTATACTAAAACCCCCTTTTTAATACTATACTAAACAGGAAGGAAGGGAAGCGTTAAACCCGTACGCCTTTTTGGGGGGGCGGGGGAGAGAGTGGTTAGCGTCAAGTATTTTGGGCAAGGGTTTGAGAAAAGTTTGCAGACGGGCCTACAAAGTGATTTCTAAGCAGAAAGGGTCAAAAGAAGAAAAAGTTTTCCGAGTGGCGTTTTCGGGGATCCGAATTCGATCCTTGTGAGGGCTGTAAATCCCTTTAAAAAATTTTTTGGCACTGTTTAGGGTAAGAAAAACCCCCACACTGCCCCTTAACTTTTAACTTCGATTGCGAGTGAAACGGAAGGAAACCCCAAGGGGGGGCATGAGCCCCAATCACCGGCGCACTATAGAAAAATTTTGGGCTGCGCCAACCCCGGGCGCCCCCAAAAAGGGCCCAACAAACACAGCCCTCAAGTTAACCTCCAGGGCCTACCCTTTCCCCCTCCCGGAGGTTTTACGCCTAACGGCGCTGTGGCACACACACAAACGCAAAAAAAAAAAAAAAAAAAAAAAAAAAAAAAAAAAAAAAAACAAAAAAAAAAAATCGGGGGGGGATAATGCGCGAAAAATCGGGATGGTAAGAAATTTTGGATTTGGCGCAAAATCGAGGTCGTGAAATCGCATAAAAGTGAAACTCGGGAGGGTGTGTATATGGGTTTTACCAAGGTTGTCGATAAACAATCTGAAAAAAAAAAAAGATAATTCTGGTGGGGCCGGGGGGCGGGCAATTTTTGGCTACAAAAATTCACATCTTTTGGGGCGATGTCCCAATTTTTTTTTTTTTTTTTTTCAGATGCGCCCAAAGGGCGAGTTTGTGGGGGGTGGAAGAGGTCTGGCAACCCCCCCCTTGTCCCCTTTCCTACCCCCCACCATCTGAGTTTGATCCCCACGGGGGAGCACAGAGGAAACTTTTTCCCCTTCCCCAAAAATCCCCACCCTTCCAGATCGAACCCCGATTTGCGCCACCCCAATTTATTATTGCGCTATCGTGAAATTTAAAACCCCGAAAACGGGAAGGGGCCACGATTTGCCTTCCCCAAAATTTTCACGCTGTCTGTACGTATGGTCATGACGGTGTAAGATGGTCCCCGATGGAGTCATGACAGCGTAAGGGCTATGTCACGAAATTGGTAAATAAAAAGGTTAATTTTTTCGGGCACGATAGGGCTACGATAAAACCCCGAAAAAGTGCCCTGGAAAGGTGCCATAACGTACCAGATAGCGTCAAAAAGCTTTGCCCCACACGTGGGTGGGGGGTTTCCATGGTGATGGGAGAAGGTATTGGGGGGACTATAGGATGAAAGTGGGAGAAACAGGGTTGTGTTGGTGAGGGGGGAAGGGGGGGGAAAAAGGGGGGGGGGGGTTTTTAATAAAAAAAGGGGGGGTGTGGTGTTGGTGGGGAAAAGGGGGGGGGGGGGGGGGGAAGGGCGGGGGGGGGGGTGTTTCCAAAGTGCTGATGGGGGGGAAATAGTGGGTAGGGAGTCCCGGGGGGAGTGTCATCACGTGGTGGGGGAGTAGGGGGGGAAGGTAGCGGGGGGGTGGGGTTATCACGTGGTGGGGGGGAAATAGGGGGGAGTTTGGGGGCGGGGGGGTGGAGGTAATGAGGGAAAAGGGGGGGGAAGGCAGGGGTGAAGGGGGCGCGTAACTTTTCTTACAGTCCGATAAATACGACGATCATGATAGTGTCACGGGAAACTGTAAAATAGATAACCGGGTAGCTTTCCCCATTTTGAAAACGATACCACTGCATTTGGGGGGCAAAAATTGGGGAAGGGGTTTCCCCATTTTTTTTTGTACGCAAAATAACTTTTTGTGGCCTCGGGCCGGGGGAAATGTTTATGGGGTCTCACGATCGGGCACAATGGACCCCTAACCCGGGGACCATGAGGTGTGGGACGCATTGTTGGCGCTTTCGTGGTTTGATTTTGTTTTGTGTGAAGGGGGGGTTTGCAAAATGATCCCAAGGGGGAAAAAGGGAGGGAAAAAACTCTAACCAGTCATCCCCGCCCAAAAGCAAGGGCCCCCCGTTTTCTCTCGAGCCCCGGAGAGAGAAAAAAAAGGGACTCTCAGCTGGCTACTTGCCAGCTTCCTGTCTCCCCACAACAACATTACCACTTATGAGTGTTATGCATGTTTTATATTTAATTAATGTGCAGTTATGTTATTTTGTGTGCTATTTTCTCTTTCAGAATGCTTTTTCTACAGAATAGGTAGTACAGTGTGGGTAATATAGACGCTGTGTGTTTGTTGGTTTTGCTAGTTTATTTTAGCTTGAATCTTTTTTTTTTTTTTCTTTTTAATTGATGGGGTCCTGGAACCAAACCTATATTTTACCATTAGTTATGTGTTTCGTTATACGAGATTTCGCTTTACGAGTATGCCAGGTGGAACCTAACTGCTCGTATCTTCGGGACCTCCCTGTACTCCTTTCCACTGTTCTACACTCCAGTTCTTATGTTGTTTTGCAAATGCGAGTCGTTTGTGGCTCATTTTGTCAGTCAGTAACGGTTTTAGGGCGGCTACCCTGCTTGGAAGGCCAAGATGGTGTTTGAGGCGGTGCTGTATCGTCCGGATGGCGATGTCTTTTAGCAGCTCTGGGTACATGGATTTTAGTTCTTTTGCAGTTAATCTTGGATTCCGAGTCACTGCAAGCTTTAGGAATCTGTCCTTAAGCTGTGACGTTTTCCTCTTACGCCCAGGTCGTTTCTTATACACACAAACCTCGTTTTCCCGGACTAATAGGGGGGAGCACTGGTCCGGGAACTGCAAAAGTCCGGGAATCGCAACACTCAGATGCCAATTTTTTATATCTTTTTTAATTTTTTTTATACATCACGAAGAACTAGCCAAGGGCACAACAAAAATGGGTAACACAAAGCTCGCTTAGTTGCCAGTCCTATAAAAGAAGACAGTAAGAGAATAAAAAATTAAAAAAACCCACATTACCCACCCCTGGACGTTTATTCTACTCTAGTATTTACTGTCCGGCAACCACCAATATTAACTACCCCGCCGTGGACTTTTACGTCCGCTGAGCATGCAGCCACCTGGCGGGAGGCAGCAGAAAGTGTTCAATAGTCTCAAGAGACGTTCCTGCACCAGGGGCAATGGGAGTCAGGGACTAACTGAGGCAGTGCAGGTGAACTGTGAGTGTCGTGTGCCCAAATGTAAACAATATGACCGCTGAGCATGGCTGCCACCTGGCGGGAGGCAGCAGAAAGTATTCAATAGTCTCAAGAGACGTTCCTACACCAAGGACAGTGGGGGTCAGGGGACTAACGGAGGCCGTGCAGGTGAACCGTGAGTGTCGTGTGCCCAAATTTAAACAATACGACCGCTGAGCAGCTGCCACCTGGCGGAGCAGGAAGTTTAATGTTCAAGGACGTTCCTGCACCAAGGGAGTGGGGGGCAGGGGACTAAACGGAA
>JACEEZ010018423.1:33818-72814 GCA_016584305.1 Chionoecetes opilio | reverse complement strand
GGACACATCATATCAGCTATTTTGTTGTTTTTCAGCAAAAGTCATGATTTTTTTTAATAGATTACCTCATATCAGGTGACAGGCGTGCAAAACGAACCTATATGATGCACAATAATGATAAATAAGCTCTTGAGACATCATTTACTACAATTATAGAGGTATCATACATGAACTTTAAATGAAATTTGTTTGTAAACAAAAGCACGTGTAAGCCCAACACGCATCATGTAAGCGTGGAGATGATTGGCTGTTGCGCGACACGAGACCCCTCTGGTGGCTACTAGCGGCAATGGACCTCGTAGCTTACTAGATGCTTACAATATCGTTGCCGAATACAGTTTTGCCATCTCTCGTAGCGGTCTAGTAACTTCGACCTCGTAACAGGGTATCGCTGGTAAGTTTGCTGAATCCGGCCCCAGGCCTTTAAACCGGCTGCTCCTGTAGTTTTGTTCTTGTTCTTGTTTTAGGGCTGTAGAGTCTATTGTCTATTTCTCATATACCACATTCTTTCCGAAAACTCTTTCACTGTCTCAAATCATCCGTCCACTTGTCTCACCACACAGTCCCAGCAGTAATATCATCCATTTTCTTCCTATCCTTTCAACCACCTCGTTCATGTCACATCCTATTTCAGTCAAAACCACACGCATCATTTCCATTCTCTCCCCGCTATACTTCTCACATTCTAGTATCACATGTTCCACTTGTAATGCTGGAAAATGGGTTAATCCTGTGACTCACGATTGACGAAAAGTTTACATTGAGTGGTGAGAGTAAAGTAATACATATATAGCTAGTAATTAAATGCTCACAATTTTTCTTCACTCCTCAGTCCTTATTCAGTTAGATATAGGTTCCGGCATTATTTTATACCCGCGGTCGCTAGTGACGTCACGGCAAGAAGGCGAGGTAAGGAAAAATACACGAGCTCTCTCTCTCTGGCCAGCCCTTGTCGCGAACACACGCTCGGAGAGTCGTGTCTTACAACCCTTTTCGAAGGTATGTGTGGGGCGGTGTACTTATAAGGATGTATAGGGCATTGATTAGTTATGTATTGGACATTATATATTCATTGGGTTATGTGTATTCAGGGTCTGGAGCTGAGCTGAGCTAAGTGAGCTGAGCTGAGCTGAGTGGGTGGTTTAACCCCTGAGGGACCCACGTGTGTGCTGATGGTGGTGGTTGTGTGTTGCTGAGCTGTGCTGAGTGGATGACCCGCTGATACACCAGTATATAGACAAAAGGGCCATGATTCATCGCGAGTGTTTGTGTGTAGATAGGTACATTACCTAGTGACGGTGGTTAGGAACTTTTGGGATTATGTTTAAGCCAGCGTGAGAATTGAGTCGTTTTCGGGTTTTTATTATTGTTTGGGTAATTTGGTGAAACCTTAGAGTGGGGATGTGAATACTGGTATCAACACAGTGATAATTATACAGAAACCCTGTTAACGAGTCGTTTATTAAGTCCCAGTTATCCTCATATATTCTCTAAATCGGTAAAAAAAAATCCAACTTATTGTAGGTGGTGGCAGCGTAATCGCCAGGTTTTTGGAGCCCTTCAAGTTAACATCAAGCTATAAGGGGGGGCGCTACAAGTTGGTGGCAGCTGGTTAGGGATCCATTTCAGGGTTCCCCTTACCCACGTGCTAACACAGACACAGATAAAAGACAGTAGTGATGGCCTGGCACATGCCGCTGAGGATTAGTGAAAGGGTGCTGCATGAAACACGCACGCTGTGACGATACAAAGTTTACCCATGATAAAAGGTTGCCAGGCCCCTACTGCGCATGCGCGGTGGCGTGAG
The DNA here is from genome assembly GCA_016584305.1 of Chionoecetes opilio. Taxonomy (NCBI): domain Eukaryota; kingdom Metazoa; phylum Arthropoda; class Malacostraca; order Decapoda; family Majidae; genus Chionoecetes; species Chionoecetes opilio. The sequence goes on along the minus strand of JACEEZ010018423.1, from coordinate 71,007 downwards.
AGACCAAATATATCAGGTAAATAGAAATATCGTCTAAAATCAGTTAAACAACGCTATCCTTCACCAAATGAGGCATCCCACAATAGAAGAATGCCTCATCTATTGCTGTCATCAAGATACTCGCCAACAGTGTTTTTTACATGAGATATTTTGGTTTTTAGTGTTGCTGCCTGGCCCTCTCCACCAGACCACCGCCCCAAGCCAGCAAATGGCAATTATGTCATAAATGATAAGTGTCCGTACACTTAAAAAGGCTTTTCCATGATAGAAGAAGACTTGAACAATCGCTGCATACCAGACAAAAGCCCAGTGGTTAGATATATAGAACATATACGGGTGTTTTGGTGCACCTGGCCAAGCTGCAAGGGACGAGGACACCATGGCAGGTTGTGCTTCCTGTTTGTAATAATACAGTAACTTTTCCCTGCTTTTATTTTGGGGTCGTACATTGAATAATCAGTATTGTACAGGGTGGCTAAGTATTTGTACAAAAAAAACCGCGTTATTATGTGTAAATCCTATCAATGTTCACCCATCCACGTCGGAGGCATGCGCGGGAAGGTGGACACCAGAAAAGGCATATTTAACAGTAAGAATACAACGTCTGTGTGTCATTATCGACAAGTATGTTCCTTGTTGACTACTTTATATATTGTATTAGTGCCAAGGGCAATCAGAAAGGATTTCCATAGTAATAAGAACAAATAGCCAGGCATCCACGTCGGAGGCATGCGCGGGAAGGGGTGACACATAAAAAAGACATATTTAACGTAAAAATACAACGTCTGTGTGCCCATTTGACAAGTATGTTCCTTGTTGACTACTTTATATATTGTATTAGTCCCAAAGGGCAATACAGAATGGATTTCCATAGTAATAAGAAAAATAAGCCAGGCATCCACGTCGGAGGCATGCCGGTGTAGGCGATCTGACCAGACCCTTGGCCCGAGTAGCTACACTGCACAAATACGAAACTGAAACACTGCCTCCCTGGGTGAATAGTTGTTTGACAATGTAAAACCAAATTGTAATCCTGGAAAAATATGGTGGAAACATTTAGTGTAGAGTAGTGATTAAAGTAGAAAGACATTCAAGTGAATTGCCTTTGCCTAACACTACCTACCCGTAACTGACACTGCTCCTGGGTGACTAGTTGTTTGACAATATAGACACGTATACCAATTTGACTTGGTAAACGTATATATTGTAAAACAACTATTCACCCATGGAGCAGATTTCAGTATAAGCCTAAGGGGAGGGTACTATATGTTCAGAAAGGCCATTCGCTTGAAATTCTATGTTTCTTTAATATACTCTATTAAATTTTTCCACCATGTTTTTACCCAGGATCAGAATTGGTATACTTGTAAAAACTATTCACCCAGGACCAGTTGCTGTGCGTATTTTGAGGTGTAGCTACTCGGGCCAAGGGTAACTGGTGAGATCGCTACCCCGGGAAGGTCGATACAGAAAAGACATTTTAACAGTAAGAAACAACGTCTTTTGTCATTATCGACATGTAGTTCCAAAACTATCCCAAAAACGTTTGCTAATGTTTCGTTCTCATAAAGATTTTCTACAATTACACAGCTGGGAAATTAAACTAGCAAGGTAGGTTTGGGGGAGGCAAAACCCCCCAGTAAGGTTGGTTCAAATAAATGCACAGGTTGGTTAGTTAACTACCGGGGTATTTGGGGGAAGGCGCAACGCCCCATTTAGGCTAGGAAGAAATTGGTGACAGCCGTTTGTTTTGGTATCAATCCAAGTAGGTGTAACGGGAAACAAAAAGTCTCAGAGTCATTACCAGGTGCATAAATAAGGGACTATGGAAATGTTCCCCATGTTAATCGGGTCCAAACAGATGTGATTGAACAGTAAAAAATTGATGTTTTTTGTATTGCAGCAACCCATGGGGGTGACGCATGATTTTGTGGGGCGCCAGCATGGTACATCTGACTGCCAGGCTCATCACATCGATGGGTAACTGCAGGTTTACGACACGACATATAATGCAAACAGTTGTCGGTATGATATACAATGACGCTTTAGTCCCCATATACATTCTTGGCACATATCAACTTGGGCGCAACCCCCCAGTTAGGCTAGGAAAGTATTGGTGACAGCCGTTTGTTTTGGTATCATCCAAGTAGGTGTAACTGGAAACAAAAAAGTCTCAGAAGTCACTTAGCCGGGTGAAAAATAAGGGGAAAATTTGGAAAATGTTCCCCATGTTAAATGGGGCCCCAAACAGATGTGATGTGACAGTAACAAATTTGATTTTTTTTTGTCATTGCAGGCAACCGCACGTGGAGGGTGACTGCATGATTGCTTGTGATGCCTGCCAGACATGGTACCATCGTGACTGTCAAGGCATATCATCACATCGATGGCGTAACCTGCAGGACTACGACACGACATATACATGCAACAGTTGTCGGTATGATATACAATGACGCTTTGAGTCCCCACTATCACATTCATGCACATATAACAATGGAAAACTAGAAAAATTATATACTCGAAGCATCTTTGCAGCATAGTCAATATAAACGGGGTAGAAAAGGGTATGCGGTAGTATAAGGGTAAAGGGTATATGACGGCGGGTTGCGTCAAGAAGTCTTACGGCAGATTGGCATAGCCCACGGTGTCATGGACTCGCTCAGCAGGAGTATCTGGTGTTGTCGGTACCTGTATAGGAGGAATAAGATCTGGATCTTCAAGTCGCTTGTGATCCCTGTCTCACTCTATGGTTGTGAGACATGGACACTAATAGCGACTTGAAGAGACCAAACGTGACTTTGGTAATAAGGGGTCTTCGCAGAATCAAACTGATCCTTCCCACCGGGTTGTATCTGTAAGAGACAATCCGGCGTGGAGGAGGCCAAGGGGGCGCCCATAAGGCTCGTGGCTGGGGCAAGTTGATGTTTCTTGTCGAGAGTTGCTTTGGTATGGGAAAGGAGCCTGCATGGGGACTCGCGCGTGGTGACCCCCGGGAGTGGCGGCGTAGGGTGGCGGCGTAGGGTGGGCGGCGAGGCGTCGCGCCCCCTGGCGTACGCCCCCAATGATTGATGGATTGAGACCTAAACTGTTTATTAATTAATTAAGAGGTTTATTTGTCTCATATATATCCTAAATATTTTTTACTATTTATTTTTCCAATCACTTGCTCATAACTTGCTCACTTGCATGTAACAATTGTGAGGCTCACTGGTTTGTAATTGCTAGGATCCTCCTTATCCCCTGCTCATGCTTAAGTCCCTCTGGCTGCCTGGCTGAGAAGCCCTGAGGTAGCTCCTGAGGTAGCTGGGCCATGGCCTGGTCTGGGTTGTCCCCACAGGGCCTTGATGAAGTGTATGTTGTAGTGTTGATGTGTGTGGTTGTGTGCAGGGCAGTCTTTCACATGTTTGATAGTGTGGGATGCTGTGTTGCATCCTGGACAGGCATCTGCAGTGAACCCATTCAGCCTCTACTTAGACCACGGGCTAATAAATCCGCTGCTTGAAAAATGTGTCCGCCAGGACACCACCTCGGACTCAAAATAGATGCCTTCTGAGTCATGTACATAGTCTTGTATACAGCTCTACACATAAATTACAATTAGTAAAACAAAAAATTCAATTATTTTCAGGTTTTTGTTTTGTAATGACAAGTAGTGTCTAGGTTATACATATCAATACATTTTTTAATACCAATCAATGCTTATTCGTAATCATATTTATATTCTTATTTCTTATTGTCTCTATATGTAATATACAGTGTTAAGTATGAAAAATAAGGGCGCCTGGCCCACGAATGCCAAGCAACGAACACTCCCCACTTAGTCCGTTGTATTGAGGGTCGAGTGTATATATATATTTGTCAATATATATTTATCTTATACGATATTTTTCAGAATTTCAAAATATTTCTTTCGGATTATATATATATATATATATATAAATATATATAAATATATATATATATATATATATACACACGACCTCGTTTTCCCGGACCTCCATTTTCTGGATATCGGATTTGCAGGCCAAAATCCCAGGTCCGGGGATATGTCAGAGTCCCGGACAATTATTATTATTATTATTTATTATAATTTTTTTGGTTTTTGGTTTTTACGTTGAAATGCCTGGTCCTGTTCGTAAATGGACAAAGTTGTCCGGCGGTACGAGCGTCTCCTGTCACCCCTAGTCAGTGTCCGTGCCTCCCAGGGCCGGATTTAGATCTGTGGAGGCCCCTGGGCAGCCTTTTGTGTGGAGGCCCCCTATTATTACATAATTAGACAAATTATGGGGTGCCGAGCGAAGCGAGACTGCGCAGCTTCCGGGGGATTCTTTTTGTAATTGTAGCCTTTTTAGGAGCATTTTGAAGCAATAATCAAAGCTAAGTTGAGAAAGTATATTAGCTATAGCATATTGTGACAAAATTGGGGTACTCTATGACCTAATTGGGTAAAGATTTTTTTTTTAAGTGGATACAGCTCAATGAAGTATTCAGATTGAGAAGTAACACTTGATGTTGAGAGACTATGAATCGGGTCACCCCTTGTAAAAATTATGAAGTATAGGAGTAGCCTAAGCCCCATATTTTCTGAAATTTAAGCTCACTGCATAGAAATTTGGTTGATATAAAATTTACTGACGGGAGTTACTTCCAAGGTTAATTTATTTTTAGTGAGTTTTTCTTGTACGTATATATGAATTATATGAAACTTTGACCAAAGCCACTGGCTATAGCCTACAGTCGATGCCATGCTTACCTAAAAAGAGGCTGTTGACTTCCGATTAAAGCATCAAGGCAATCAAGCAATACTAGCTACGCATTTGGATATAAGATAAATGATTACTTTGATTAAAAATTAAGGCCTCTTGATTAAAAGAAATTTATTATATAGATATACAAAGAAGTATGGTAAATTTCTAGTGTTTGCCCATACTCTTCCCCTTCCCCCAAACAAGCTTGGGAACCTGTGGAAAGGCAGGTTTTTTGGGTGGGGAGCAAATAATGCGTCGGAAACGAGTATTTTTTTAGTTATGTATAAGAGCCATAATACCCTAGATCTAGATTCTAGAGTAATTTTCCTAGACCTAGGAAAATTTTACCGTAGCTCCTTGCGAGGGGGCTCCGTTCCCCTCGACCTCCCAGTAATCTAACCTAACCTAGCGGGGGGCTCTGCCCCCCTCGACACCCGATAATCTAACCTAACCTCTTAGCAATAATCACCCGGTAATTTTACCTAACCTAATTTTACCTAACCTTCTAACGGGGAGGCTCCGCCCCTCTAGACTCCCCGGTAACCTAACAAAATTTCATCTTACCCTAAGTGGGAGGGGTGGGGGGAGGGGGCTCAATACTCCGGTTATTATTATGTTTCTGAGGATCGTCAGGTTCACACGTCTCTGAACTTAAAAGAAATGCAATCTATTTTCCCTACATCTAGGGAATTTTGACCACTTATACTTCACCCCTAACTCAAAAACTAGGTGGTTGCGACGCACATTTTGTACCCCAGCCAAATATCTCTCATTAGCCCAAGTCCCCAAACTTGTTTTGTGGGAGAGGGGAGAGTATGGGCAAACACTAGTATAATACCAGAAGTATTAAGTAAATAAATAAATATAAACAAAAATTGTAATATGTGGAGGCCCCAGGCCCCAGTTTGGCAGTTTTCCCCATTTTGTGGAGGCCCCCTGATTGTGCAGGCCCCTGGGCAGCTGCCCACTTTGCCCACTCCTAAATCCGGCCCTGGCGCCTCCCACCAGGTGGCAGCATGCTCAGCGGTCGTATTGTTTACAGTTGGGCACAAGAAACACTCACGGTTCACCTGCACCGTCTCCGTCAGTCCCCTGACTCCCACTGCCCCTGGTGCAGGAACGTCTCTTGAGACTATTGAATACTTTTTGCTGCCTCCCGCTAGGTGGCAGCATGCTCAGCTGTCGTATTGTTTACATTTGGACACACGACACTCACGGATCACCTGCACCGCCTCCGTCAGTCCCCTGACCCCCACTGCCCCTGGTGCAGGAACGTCACTTGAGACTATTGAACACTTTCTGCTGCCTCCCGCCAGGTGGCAGCATTCTCAGCGAACGTAAAAGTCCGCGGCGGGGTAGTTGATATTGGTGGTTGCCGGACAGTAAATACTAGAGTAGGATAAACGTCCGGGGGTGGGTAATGGCATCAGACTGTTGCGATTCCCGGAACAGTGCTTCCCCCTATTAGTCCGGGAAAACGAGGTTTGTGTGTACTCTATATATACGTATATATATATATATATATTATATATATATATATATATATATATATATATATATATATATATATATATATTATATATATATATATATATATATATATATATATAATATATAATTATATATATACATATCTATACATACATATATATTATATATATACATATCTATACATATATATATATTATATATATACTATATATATATACATATATATATACTACATATATATATATATATATATATATATATATATATACTATATATATAGATATGTATATACTATATATATATATATATATATTATATATATATATATATATATATTATATATATATATATATATATATATATACATATATATAATATATATATATATATATACTATATATATATATATATATATATATATATATATATATATATATATAATATACTATATATATAATATATATATATATATTTATATCTATATATCTATTATAATCTATATATATATATATATATATATATCTATATATATATATATCTATATATATATACTATATATATATACTATATATATATATATATACTATATATATTATATATATATATATATATATATATATATATTATATATATATATATAATATATTATATATATATATATATATATATATGTTTGATATTTCAGGGTGGCAAAGACACTCGTCATTCTTGGGGTTCTTTATGCGCGTGCAACGTTTCGCCAATGGCACTTGGCATCATCAGGTTAGGCATGATGAGAGTGTAGCTCCCGTGACGGTCTGTGTATACCTGCCCTCCCTGGGCTGGTAGGAAGATTCTTAGTTGATATTCTTAGGTTGATACATGTTGATATTTCAGGGTGGCAGGGTCTTTGCCACCCTGAAATATCAACATGTATCAACCTAAGAATATCAATACTGTATATATATATATATATATATATATATATATATATATATATATATATATATATATATATATATATATATATATATATATATATATATATATATATATATATATATTTATATATATATATATATATATATATATATATATATATATATATATATATATATATATACAGTAAACTGTCGATAAACCGAACCAAGTGGGGGAAATGGTCGATCGCAATATCCGATAGTTTGGTTTATAGGATGATCAGTTGTCCGCCTCATAAACAGAACTCTTGAGGGGCGTCGTTCGTTTATACGTGTTCAAACAAAATTAACTATGTACAGTATTTACATCACAGTCTTTGATCAAACTTCAAATCTGTGTTCCTGACTGCCTTGGAGACACACCCAACATTCTTGCCCATTTCCTAAACTTTAATCCTTCTGCTTACTGTATGCTTCTTCCTTACTGTCTGCTTATGTAGTCGTGCTTGAGTGCCATTAAAGTACCAGTAAGACGCCTTAGTCGGCGAAGGACGAGCGAGCCCGTAGAAACCCGATAGCAAGGAAATTTGTCTGCTGTCATCTAAACTCCATTTACCTTTGCCTTTATACGCTGAAACTGTTGTTTTATATATATGCCTAATTCAACTTTTTTCCACCACTCTGCTTAGTTACTCACCTGAGACCTTTTGTGGCATTAGTTAACAACACAGTCCGCCGCGTGAAAGCTGCCACAATGGACTGCACCATCGCTTTTTGCTAACCCAGAAGGAGGGCCCGGCAAGTGGCGGAACAGAGAACATTCATCCCCACATAGCTACATGGTAAATAAGATGTAAAGAAGCATATATACCACTGTGTCTGTACCACAATGGTCTATGATCGAAGTTATCACTTACTAGTATAAATAAATGACCTATATGAGAAAATAATATAACTTGTTTTGGGTTCCTTATTTATCAGGGTACCAAATTCATCGCCACATAGCTACATGGTAAATAAGCTGTAAAGAAGCATATATACCACTGTATCTGTACCACAGTGGTCTATGATCGAATTTATCACTGACTAGTATAAATAAATGACCTACATGAGAAAATAATAAAACTTGTGTTTTGGTGACATTATTTATCAGCGTACCACATTCATCGCCACATAGCTACATGGTAAATAAGATGTAAAAGAACCATATATACCACTGTATCTGTACCACAGTGGTCTATGATCGAAGTTATCACTGACTAGTATAAATAAATGACCTACATGAGAAAATAATATGACTTGTGTTTTGGTGACATTATTTATCAGGGTACCATATTCATCGCCACATAGATACAAGGTAAATAAGATGTAAAGAAGCATATATACCACTGTATCTGTACCACAGTGGTCTATGATCGAAGTTATCACTGACTAGTATAAATAAAAGACCTACATGAGAAAATAATATTACATGTGTTTTGGTTTCCTTATTTATCAGGGTACCAAATTCATCGCCACATAGCTACATGGTAAATAAGATGTAAAGAAGCATATATACCACTGTATATGTACCACAGTGGTCTATGATCGAAGTTATCACTGACTAGTATAAATAAATTACCTACATGAGAAAATAATATAACTTGTGTTTTGGTGACATTATTTATCAGGGTACCACATTCACCGCCACATAGCTACAAGGTAAATAAGATGTAAAGAAGCATATATACCACTGTATCTGTACCACAGTGGTCTATAACCAAAGTTATCACTGACTAGTATAAATAAATGACCTACATGAGAAAATAATATAACTTGTGTTTTGGTGACATTATTTATCAGGGTACCAAATTCATCGCCAGATAGCTACATGGTAAATAAGATGTAAAGAACCATATATACCACTGTATCTGTACCACAGTGGTCTATGATCGAAGTTATCTCTGACTAGTATAAATAAATGACCTACATGAGAAAATAATATGACTTGTGTTTTGGGTTCCTAATTTATCAGGGTACCAAATTCATCGCCACATAGCTACATGGTAAATAAGCTGTAAAGAACCATATATACCACTGTGTCTGTACCACAGTGGTCTATGATCGAAGTTATCACTGACTAGTATAAACAAATGACCTACATGAGAAAATAATATAACTTGTGTTTTGGTGACATTATTTATCAGGGTACCAAATTCAACGGCACATAGCTACATGGTAAATAAGATGTAAAGAACCATCCATATATACCACTGTATCTTTTCCACAGTGGTCTATGATCGAAGCTATCACTGACTAGTATAAATAAATTACCTACATGAGAAAATAATATAACTTGTGTAGTGGATTCCTTATTTATCAGCGTACCACATTCACCGCCACATAGCTACATGGTAAATAAGATGTAAAGTAGCATATATACCATTGTATCTGTACCACAGTGGTCTATGATCGAAGTTATCACTGACTTGTATAAATAAATGACCTACATGAGAAAATAGTATGACTTGTGTTTTGGTGACATTATTTATCAGGGTACCATATTCATCGCCACATAGCTACATGGTAAATAAGATGTAAAGAACCATATATACCACTGTATTTGAACCACAGTGGTCTATGATCGAAGTTATCACTAACTAGTATACATAAATGACCTACATGAGAAAATAATATAACATGTGTTTTGGTGACATTATTTATCAGGGTACCATATTCATCGCCACATAGCTACATGGTATATAAGATGTATAGAAGCATATATACCACTGTATCTGTACCACAGTGGTCTATGATCCAAGTTATCACTGACTAGTATAAATAAATGACCTACATGAGAAAATAATATAACTTGTGCAGTGGGTTCCTTATTTATCAACGTACCACATTCACCGCCACATAGCTACAAGGTAAATAAGATGTAAAGAAGCATATATACCACTGTATCTGTACCACAGTGGTCTATGACGGAAGTTATCAATGACTAGTATAAATAAATGACCTACATGAGAAAATAATATAACATGTTTTGGGTTCCTTATTTATCAGGGTACCACATTCATCGCCACATAGCTACATGGTTAATAAGCTGTAAAGAAGCATATATACCACTGTATCTGTACCACAGTGGTCTATTATCGAAGTTATCACTGACTAGTATAAATAAATAATTACCTACATGAGAAAATAATATAACTTGTGTTTTGGTGACATTATTTTTCAGGGTACCATATTCATCGCCACATAGCTACATGGTAAATAAGATGTAATGAACCATATATGTAATAATGGAGGACAACTAAAGGATAATTTCAATATATACATCTTTTTTTAATATTGAGCGCAAGTAGAGTAGTAGTGTACACTATACTGAGCCAAATTTTGTTTTGAAAACGTGAATAGTAAGGTCTGTAGCGAACGTGAAACTCTCCTCCATTATAACCACCATATATACCACTGTATCTGTACCACAGTGGTCTATGATCGAAGTTATCACTGACTAGTATAAATAAATGACCTACATGAGAAAATAATATGACTTGTGTTTCGGTTTCCTTATTTATCAGGGTACCAAATTCATCGCCACATAGCTACATGGTAAATAAGATGTAAAGAAGCATATAGACCACTGTATCTGTACCACAGTGGTCTATGATCGAAGTTATCACTGACTAGTATAAAATATATGACCTAAATGAAAAATAATATAACTTGTGTTTGGTGAAATTATTTATCAGTATTGTTATATTGACTATTTATTCATCGCCACATAGCTACAAGGTAAATAAGATGTAAAGAAGCATATATACCACTGTATCTGTACCACAGTGGTCTATGATCGAAGTTATCACTGACTAGTATAAATAAATGACCTACATGAGAAACTAAATACTTGTGTTTTGGTGACATTATTTATCAGGGTACCAAATGTATCGCCGTACCAACGATAAATAAGGTAGCGCTTTTCCGCGCATGCGCAGTAGGGGCCTGGCAACCCTTTATCATGGGTACACTTTATATCGTCACAACGCCCCAGATCTGCTGTTGACAATGAAGGTGAAGTGGGAAGTGAAGGTAGTGTGGATGTGGGTGATGTGGTAAGCGTGGATGCAGAGTGGAAGTGGATAAGGATGTGTGTGGATGTGGATAAGGATGATGGTGGATGTGGATGGATGATGAGGGTATCGATGTATTGTTAAAGGTACGTGCATGTGGATGTCGGGTGGATGTGGATGGATGATGAGGGTATTGTTGTATTGTTCAAGGTATGCATGTGGATAATGATGTCGAGTGGATGGGGATAAAGGGAATGTGTGGATAGAGGGCTTGTAATCCACGTGCACACTAATACATGTAAAAGGTACGGTAAGATTAGGTTACCGTACCTTACGGTAAGGGTACGGTAAGGTTAAGGTAACAGATAGTAAGAAGTAAAGTAAAAAATAACACTAATGTAAGGCAGGATAGATGGCTGTTGGAGCCAGCAGAAGTGGTAATAATGGAGGAGGAAATTGAACAGACAGAGAAGGCCAATGAGGAGATATGTAGAGGACTGTTAATGACAAATGGTAAGAAGTGTTAATCTCTAGTGAGAAACAGGTTAACTTTCACCACTTTCTCTAGTGAGAGAGAGAAATTTTGATGAAGGTCCCCTACACAGATTTGTAAAGGTTAGAAAACTTACTTTAGAGGGTGTACATAGATTACACTAAACACTAGACCCGCAAAGGATCTCGTTAGACCCGAGGATGTACTTGGCTCTGAGCTTTGCTCGCTGGGTGATTGACGCAGGAGTGTATGCCTCAATAAGGAGGTGAGCCTTATCCCAAGTTACGGAAGGGTATGGAGAAATTCCAGTCGTGATTTCTCCCTACGGGCCTATGCCTTGGGGTAAAGGAATAACCATTACAGACTAGAGGGATGAGTCCAGTCGCGACTCTATATGGCTTCGGCCTAAGTAAATAAGAGATGAAGTGAGAAGGTGGAGTAAAGTCATTACTTTGATTATGTATCCGCAAACTGGTTAAATCTGCTCTTGGTGAGGGAGGTGAATAAATTAAGAACGCATTACTATTTAATTATTGTTTTTGTAAAGTTCATTTGAGAATTGTAATGTCCAACTTAAATATTTTTGGTTGTGGGTGGATGGAAGACCCTATGTGAATTTAAAAGGAGAGGAGTCATGATATGTTGTTGTATATATGTTACTATTTTCTTGTTATACTTAGCTAGATATCTGGTAGGATGTGTGATGAAGGACTGAGGAACAAGAACAAATTGGGGGGGGGGGAGGGGAAAGAAGCCATGTAATGCGAGAAAATGGGTTAATCCTGTGACTCACAATTGACGAAAAGTTTACATTGAGTGGTGAGAGTAAAGTAATACATATATATATATATATATCAATCAATCATCGGGGGCATACGCCGGGGGGGCGCGTCACCTCACCCACCCTACGACGCCACTCCCGGGGGTCACCACGCGCGAGTTCTCATGCAGGCTCCTTTCTCATACCAAGCAGCTCTCGACAAGAAACATCGGAAATACTTTGGAACTCATCCTTCCGGCTTTGACTGAAATGAACTACCGCACTGTATTGTATGCTTATTGTACTTCACATCTGTAAAGGTTCCAGCGTGCGCTCGGCCTTGGTTAACCCACAAGGCCGCTATGAAATATGAGGTGCCTCAAAAAATTCTAAGTCCAGTCAGATCCAGTCCCGAGCGCTTCCTAGCTAGACTGAGCCCCAGTACACCCTTGATAAGCTTGATTACAGCTGGCTATGTAGTGCCTGTGTAAGGAACCAGGTACAGTTTGCATTAATTACTGCATATATGGATACGAAATGCTCTAAATTCGTACCACATCAACCTTTCTGATATATTTAAGCATATGTATTGCATAATAATCATATAGGGGAATATATTTATGTTTATAATACTCCGCGTATAATTGCCACCTCAGTGACGTCAGGCCAGGCTGCGAGTTCAGTACATTGGCAGCCATGGGCACAGAAGGTTGTGCAGATGGTGACTCCAGTATTTTTTGGAATGTAATAACGAGAAACCAAAGGAACTTTTATTTATGTGTGCCACAAACTCATTTTGCAAACCAAAGATTATTGCACTTGCATTAATAAACCGGCCACCTTGGGCTAAAATATAAAATGTGGTGTCGATAACTACCACTACGTAGTTATGCAAATCACCCCATCACGTATCGGCGCCATTTTACAGCCGTCACGGTGTATCTCAATTTTGAAGGTAAGTTGAAAGGCCTATTTACTCATGTAATTATGAAGTGTTTGATGATGTGATTATAATGAGAGGGTTAGGTAAGAGGGTTACACTGACTACAATAATTTCACGATTAAGTGAGTGATTAATTTACTGGGGATTTTCCTTAGATGGCCAGGGATTTTCTTTAGATGGCCAGGGATTTTTCCCCAGATTGCATGATTTTCCCTGTGACTTTCTCAAGTCTTATTAAAACTACGCACGTGGTTCGAGAGCATTATTTGACCTTATTTGAAGGGTTGATATGCGGGCGATTTTTGGCCGAGGTTATTTTGGTAACATTTAGGGGGTTATAGTGAGGTTAGGTTAGTAACTTTTAGGGGTTATAAGGAGGTTAAGTTAGTAACTTTTAGGGGGTTATAGTGAGGTTAGGTTAGTAACTTTTAGGGGTTATAGTGAGGTTAGGTTAGTAATTTTTAGGGGGTTATAGTGAGTAACGTAATGTTAAGTTAGTAACTTTTAGAGGGTTATAGTGAGGTTAAGATAGTAACTTTTAGGGGGTTATAGTGGTATCCGTTGATTCGGGCCGCCAGTTGAAACAGGCCGCCTATAGTAGCATGCATACCCAGCAGACAGTATACTTTGTGGTTAAGGTTAGGTTAGGTTAGGTATACTTAGTGGTTAAGGTTAGGTTAGGTATACTTTGATGTTAAGGTTAGGTTAGGCTCGGTTAGGTATACTTTGTGGTTAAGGTTAGGTTAGGTTAGGTTAGGTATACTTTGTGGTTAAGGTTAGTTTAGGTATACTTTGTGGTTTAGGTTAGGTATACTTTGTGGTTAAGGTTAGGTTAGGTTAGGTTAGGTATACTTTGTGGTTAAGGTTAGGTTAGGTTAGGTTAAGTATACTTTGTGGTTAAGGTTAGGTTAGGTTAGGTATACTTTGTGGTTAAGGTTAGGTTAGGTTAGGTATACTTTGTGGTTAAGGTTAGGCTAGGCTAGGTTAGGTATACTTTGTGGTTAAGGTTAGGTTAGGTTAGGTATACTTTGTGGTTAAGGTTAGGTTAGGTTAGGTATACTTTGTGGTTAAGGTTAGGTTAGGTATACTTTGTGGTTAAGGTAAGGTTAGGTTAGGTTAGGTTAGGTATACTTTGTGGTTAAGGTTAAGTTAGGTATACTTTGTGGTTAAGGTTAGGTTAGGTTAGGTATACTTTGTGGTTAAGGTTAGGTTAGGTTAGGTATACTTTGTGGTTAAGGTTAGGTTAGGTTTCATTAAAACCTATAAGGTTATGCATAAATGCATGCTTGGTATGCATTTAATATAGGCGGCCTGATTCAACTGGTGGCCCGAATCAACTGTATTCGTTATAGTGAGATTAGGTTAGTAACTTTTAGGGGGTTATAATGAGGATAGATTAGCAACCCTTAGGGGGTCCATGGGGGGCGCAGCCCCTTCTGGCTAGAAAGATTAGGTTTTTCTTTGACCTCCTATGGCCAGCAAGCATGGTGGCCTAATGGAAAACTTGGGTTTTTGGGTAGGGAAGGCAGACACGGCTCATTTATTGCTCTCCCAAAATTGTCCAAATGTATACATATATCAATTAAGGAAAATTCCCTAGCAATGGGAATCTAGGGAAATCCCTAATTTAGGGAATTCCCTAGATTTTTACATATAGTGACTTTGATGATTTTTTTTGGAGCCATAAATCACTTATATTTGCTTCCCCCACCCAAAAACCCCGTATTCCCGCCAGTTCCCCTGGCTTGTTGGCTATAGGGGGAAGAAAAAAAAAATAGGGGTGAAGGACTTCTTCCAAAGTTTTACCGAAACATCAACTTGCCCCAGCCACGAGCCTTGTGGGCGCCCCCTTGGCCTCCTCCACGCCGGATTGTCTCTTACTGATACAACCCGATGGGAAGGATCGGTTTCAGGGTAGCGTGCCACATGCCGAAGCCGAAGTAGCCGAAGTTGGCGCTGACGGACTATGCAGGTAATAGGCCTCGATTCAGTCTCACGGTGCAATCGCTGATTTGATACGTAATCATCCCAGCGATACCCCATGATTTTGCGAAGACACTTATTACCAAAAGCATTGATTCGTCTCTTCAAGTCACTATTTAGTGTCCATGTCTCACAACCATAGAGTAAGACAGGGATCACAAGCGACTTGAAGATTTTGTCCTCCTGCACAGGTACCGAGAACGCCAAATACTCCGCTGAGCGAGTTCATAACACCGTGGGCTATGCAATCCGCCGTAAGACTTCTTGACGTGACCCGCCGTCATTATGGACTGCGCTACCATGGTATGTAAAACTTTCCAAGATCTCAATGTCCTCGCCACACGCATGAACAGACTATACTGCTTCATCTAGTAAGTCTCCAAACACCTGGACCTTGGTCTTGAGCCAGGAGACCTCAAGTCCCAAAGGCTTTGCCTCCTCGTGCAGCGCCTCGAGAGCCATCACCAGGACCTCCAGCGATTCAGCAAAGATTACTGCATCATCGGCAAAAACAAGATCAGTGATCTTGGTGTTGCCGACGGATGCTCCACAATCACTTTGATCTACAACCTTGTCCAATACCCAGTCCATACAAGCGTTGAAAAGTGATGGGGCAGGGACGAACCTTGCCTCACTCCTGTATTCACAGGAAAGAAGCTGGATACACCTGCCCCACACTTCACAGCACTCTCAGTCCCAGAATACAGACCAGTTATCAAACCAATAGTCCTTGCAGGAATCCCGCGAAGTCGCAGAAGATCCCAGAGTGACTCACGATGCACTGAGTCAAACGCCTTCTTGAGATCAACATAGGCTGCAAGCATTCCCTGTCGAAACTCACGTCGGCGTTCCACCAGGACACGAAGCGCTAGGATACGGTCCGTTGTTGACTTACCAGGCGTGAACCCAGACTGCTGAGGTCTCTGATGCTTCACCAGAGGACTGCGAATTCGTGTCATCAATAGATGGGCAAGCACCTTGCCTCGTACGCTGAGCAGTGTAATACCGCGGTAATTGTTGCAGTCCTGACGGTCCCCTTTCCCTTTCCAGATAGGGACGACCAGCCCCCTTTTCCAGTCAGGAGGAATGGTACCTGATTGCCACACGGCAGTCAGGACAGCATGCAACCCGCGGATCATGGCCTCACCCCCAGCTTTGAGGAGCTCCGCACTGATATTACAAACACCAGCTGCCTTTCCACCCCTCAACTTTGCTACAGCCTCTCTGACTTCGTCAAGAGAGGGTACGGTTTCGTCAATGGGAGGATCGGCATCCACTGCCTGTAACCCAGTGGTGTGAAGCTGCTCAGTTGGAGGGTCCACCGTGAACAACTGCCCAAAGTACTCAGCCCAACGAGCCATCTGCCCATCCATGTCCGACACGAGGCGCCCATCTGCTGTTCGAATAGCACTCGCCCGAGAAGGAGACTTGGAACGGAGCTTCTTCAGGGCTCGGTAGGTGGTCCGAGGACATTAGCGTTCAAATGACCCTCGACATCCTCAGCGAGACTCCTGACATACCTCTCCTTGTCTCTCCTCAGGAGGGTTCTAGTCCGGCGTGACAGAGCCCTGTGCTGGTACTGGTTCCCAGCCAGCCTGGCAGCGCGACTCTCCTCGATTTTCTTCAGCGTCTCCGTCGAGACAAAATCACGCCTTGACCTCGGGCGCTCCCCAATACACTCCTTGGCAGCCTGTAGAGTTTCACGTTTGAAGGTATCCCACAGTTCTACAGGGTCCCCGAGAGCACCGTGCACATCAAACCGATTTGAGACTGCCACCGCATACTCATGAGCACATGTCAAGTCCTTCAGTTTCTCAAGATGAAACACAGTATGGTTACCTCGTGAGATTCTTCTGGACTTGACATGAAGCTTAAGTGTAGCAACAACAAGTCTGTGATCTGTTCCAAAGAACTCGGCACTCCGGTAAACCCTGCAGTTCTGGAGGATCCTCCAACGAGTACTAACGAGGATGTGGTCGATCTCCTTAGCTACCCCTTCGGCATTACTATACCATGTCCAGCGGTGCAGCTCTGGTCTCTGATACCAAGAACCTGCAATTCTCAACCTTCTGGACCTTGCAAAGTTCAGAAGCAGAGAACTGTTGGTGTTTCTGGTACCGGAGCCATGGGGACGAACACATAACTCGTAGCCATCTCTCACAGTGCCAGTAGTAGCATTGAAGTCGCCAAGACAATGAGTGTGTCCCGAGGAGGACACTGGTCTAATACAGAGTCGAGTTTGGCGTAGAAAGGAGTATATATACATATATAGCTAGTAATTAAATGCTCACAATTTTTCTTCACTCCTCAGTCCTTAATCAGTTATATATAGGCTCCGGCAATATTTTATACCCGCGGTCGCTAGTGACGTCACGGCAAGAAGGCGAGGTAAGGAAAAATACACGAGCTCTCTCTCTCTGGCCAGCCCTTGTTGCGAACACACGCTCGGAGAGTCGTGTCTTACAACCCTTTTCGAAGGTATGTGTGGGGCGGTGTACTTATAAGGATGTATAGGGCATTGATTAGTTATGTATTGGACATTATATATTCATTGGGTTATGTGTATTCAGGGTCTGGAGCTGAGCTGAGCTAAGTGAGCTGAGCTGAGCTGAGTGGGTGGTTTAACCCCTGAGGGACCCACGTGTGTGCTGATGGTGGTGGTTGTGTGTTGCTGAGCTGTGCTGAGTGGATGACTCGCTGATACACCAGTATATAGAGCTAAGGCCATGATTCATCGCGAGTGTTTGTGTGTAGATAGGTACATTACCTAGTGACGGTGGTTAGGAACTTTTGGGATTATGTTAAGCCCGCGTGAGAATTGAGTCGTTTCGGGTATTATTATTGTTTAGTAATTTTGGTGAAACCTTAGAGTGGGGATGTAAATACTGGTATCAACACAGTGATAATTATACAGAAACCCTGTTAACGAGTCGTTTATTGAGTCCCACTTATCCTCATATATTCTCTAAATCTGTAATTTTTTTTCCCACTTATTGTGGGTGGTGGTAGAGTAATCGCCAGGTTTGTGGAGCCCTTCAAGTTAACATCAAGCTATAAGGGGGGGCGCTACACACTGTTTCATCCTCACCCATGTCACACATCTGGCACACTTTGCTGCGGGACTCAGATCATCTATAGTTCCTTGCATTTACATCCAAGCACTGTGTTCTGGCTTGGAAGAGAAGGTCGCCACTCAGGGTTCCATCATACACACTTTCATACGCTGGGGCCTCTTTCTCTTTATACCATTCTAGTGTTTTCTTTGGCTCCGTCTCATTCTTCCACTTACTCAGCCCCACATACTTCACTACTCTATCGATCTCAATTTTCCACTTTCTCACATCCCACTCAAGGCCTTCTTCATCACCGATCATCATCTTCCATTCAACAACATTCGGTCTTCCATCTATCAGTTGGTACATCCACCAAAATCGCAATCCACTTCTATCTACCATTTTTTGGCATCGCTTCCCCCATTTACATTTGCATTCTACAGAGTACTCCGTGGTGTAGGGGAAGCACGCTCGATGCACAACCGAGAAGTCCCGGGTTCAATCCCCGGCGGAGCGGAAACAGTTGGGCTGTTTCCTTAAGACCCGAGCCCCTGTCCACCCAGCAGTGAATGGGTACCGGGTGTTAGCCGGGGGTTTGTAACCCGCCTCCCGGGGTGCTGGCTTCGGCCAACACTATAAGCACTAGCAGACAGCTCTCTAGGGGTAGTTTGTGAGAGAGCTGTCTGGTTACAGTGGAGGTCCATCTCAGCTGCGTCGATACGACGAAATTATTCAAACATCGAACAATATTCAAACATCATTCACTCCACAAATAATCTTTTCGTGCCAATCTTGTGTCCTCCATTCGTTCCAGTCTGATCTTATACCTAAGTGTTGCTTTCGAATGTCTCTCCCTAAATGTACTCCATCCCATGTCACCTCTCAAACCTTCAGTCGCTGCATACCTGGGTGCATTCAGTGCCATTCTTGCTACTCTATTCTGTCCCACTTACAATATCTCTATTTCACTCTCATTCCATGCAATCACCTCCATACCATACATAATGCTTGGGACAGCTACACTCTTCCACACTTCCCTCAACACATCATACTTGCTTGCCCTCATCCTTGCAACACTCCCAAGTCGACCAACCCACTGATTGACCTGGCTGATCTTTTCAGCCTTTGCTTTTCCACATCCATTGGAACTCATGCACATCCCTAGGTACTTGTATTCACTAGTTTGCTCTAATTCATTCTCTCCCAGTCTCTATGTAGCGTTTCTGTCATCCTCTGTTATATTTACTATCATCACCTTACTTTTCTCATTGCTAAATCTTACTCCAAAGTCTCTCCCATACTCATTCACCACTTCTAACAGTCTCTGGAGTTCCTCGGCCGACTCACTCATAACTACCATATCATCTGCATACATTAACAAACTTATTTTGTCATTTCCTACTCTCACTCCTGCATCCATTCTTCTCATCCTTACTGCCAGTTCCTTAGTATACAGACTAAACAAGGTTGGGGACAGAGTGCATCCTTGCCTAACACCTCTCTCACTCCTCACCCACTCTGTTTCTATATTACTTATAGCTTATATTTTGCTCTAGTATCATAGCTCATACATGCTCCTCAGTATGTTCACTATCTTTTGGCTCAACCCAACCTTTTCCAAAACCTTGCATAACATTTCTCTGTTTACTGTATCATAGGCTTTCTCAATGTCTAAGAACCTTAAGGTACAGTGGCCCGTACCGAGAGTCATGGCGGTAGAGCGACGAACGACGAACGGCAGACCTTCGCTTACCATATAAGGGGGTATGTTTTGGAAGGAAGAGCAGCGAGGAAGGTTGGCGGTCAAGGTTGAAGACACGGGTACCCCCGTGTCTTCGCTTAACCTTCGATGAATTTTTATTACATTCCTAATCTGGAGGGATTAAGAGATATGTTAACAATATACTTTCCAATATGTATTTAAGTATAAGTATAAGATTATTAGGTATTACATATGCGGCAATAAGTGATTTCAGTGACAATAATGCAGGAGGTTCATGGTAGCGGGGTGGCTATTGCTTGAGCCTGCCGCCATCCTCAAGGTCGCTGCCAAACCCGCCAGCAAATTTCTATTACCGCACATGTAAACATGTGCGGTAAGAGAAACTTAAGGCGTTTTCTGCGGGGGATTTTTCGTTGCAATCGGAAAATTTTCGGTTGCAAACGGTCACAACAACAACAACAAATGTTTGCGGGTCTGGCCAATCATCTTCCCTGGATGGTTGAACAGGGATCGAAATTTGAGAAACCAAAAATGTTTTGGTTGCAACGGATCCCCCAAAAAACCCCTTTACGTATACACCCCTCTACTTTAAATTTAAATTTCATTAAAATATTATTTCCCCAAATTTCATAGCCTATCGCACGTTTCTTTTTAAGTTTTTTTGATGAGATACGGCAAATTCGCTTAAAGACTTTTTATATCGCAAAAAAGGCAACGAAATTTAAAGGGAACACGTTCCAAATACAGTGCCGCGTGAGACCTAAACCAAACCCTGCTTTCCTTCTACTCTCGGTACGATTTAAAGGTTTCTGCCCTCTCGTCCCTCGCCGTTCGTCCTCAAAACCCGCCTTGACTCTCGGTAGGGGCCCGTGTCTTTCCCTCCCTTTCATTTTTTTAAATTTTTAAATTCCCACAAACTGTTGCCCCTCTGCTCTCCTTCCACTCGAAATCTTTTTGGGGGCTCCTCACCTAACCCCATAGCCTCCCCAACCTTTCACACCTTTCTTTAAACACTGCACTAAAAACTTTCCCTACTGTTTTCATTGGACTTTGCTATAGTTCTTCAATTCCTTTTCTCTGTATCCCCTTTATGAACTCTACATTCTTTCCATTTCTAGGTCCCTTTTCTTTCCTCCCACACACGGTTAAAAATGGTCAGTCTTTCGTAAATCACCACCTCCCCTCCATTCTTTACCTCATAGGGTTTGCTCCGGGCCTCTGTTTTTTTTCCATTCTTGTGCTTCCTAAACATTTATCTCTCATCCCTGTTTCCTTCATTAAACTCTTCCGCATCTTTTTTCCAAGTTATACATTCTGGTCTTACGTCAAAATTTCGCCCATGCCCTAATGTTTTCCCCAAAAGTTTTTTTAAAAACCTCTTTTTTTTTGTCTCATCTTTTCCATTCAGCACTTACTTTCAAGCTTTCACCTTCATTCCCGCCTCTTTTCTCCTCTCATGAATCTGTACCACTCCCCCACCGTAAGTCCTTTCTTTTTCAGGGATCGGATCTTACCCCTTTCACACTAACTTTCGCACCCTTTTAAATCTTTCTTTTTTGTTAGTCGCTGCTTTTTCATATATTCTTCATGCATTCTGGTTTTCCCATCCTCCCTTCTTCCTTTCTTGCCTCCTTTTCTTTCCCCCTCTACATTTCCTTTTTAAAAACCTTTTTCGTTCCTTCCCCTTGCTCTCAAATTTTCCTCATTCCACCGGGTTTTTATTCCTCTCTTTTTTTTCCCATTTGTTTTTTCTAATAACCCCCTTTTTTTTAAGTGCAGCGCTCCTCCATTTTCGTTATCTCCCCATTTAGCTCATTCACCCCTTCTCTTTCTCTGCCCACATCTCACCAGACACCTTGAAAATTTTCCCTTTTGCATCTCTCCCTCCATTTGTTTTTCCCCCGTCCTACTTTTTGGCTCACTTTTTTTCCACACTACGTCCCTACAAGCATTTTAATCAGACCAATACAATTTTTTCCCTTTTTCCCTATCCACATTCGAGCAACACTCCCGCTTTTTGCCTTCCCAACGCAAATCATTGCAGCTCTTTTTTTCCTTGTTTTCCACGTCACCCCAAACCCTCCCCATCTCATTCATTTTTTCTAGCTCCAAACTCATCTAAATTCAGAAAGCTTTCTCATTTTGTTTTTATTTGCTCTCCTACCCATACCCGAGCGCATTCATAACCCCCATAACCACACATTTTCCCGGAGGTTTTAAAAAAACTTCTTTATAATGTTTACTTCATTCTTTCTCTTCCCGCTCGAATTCACCGTCATGTACACCACATCCTAAAAAACTTTTTTTTTTTTGTCGTTCTGACCAAACTTTCACTCAGCAGCAAAACACCCCCTCAGGGGCACTGTTACCCACGTCTACTCTCTATTTAAAAGGTTCCTTTTCCTTTTCTTAAAAAGGCCCCCCCTCCTCCTATTTTCCTTGTTTTTTTCGCCCTTTTTCCCAAATCATCTCTACTCACTTCATAAAATTCGTATATCGTCTCTTAAAGGGGTTTCACCCAAAAACCAAACTAGTTCAAATTTTCCCATTCATCATTCCTTGCTCACCTCATTTTCCCAACACCCCAACCCCTCACATTTATACCCCAAACTTCATGTTTTCTCTCGCCGGGGTGGTGTCTTTTGTCTTCCTCCCTCTCCCTCAAGTGATTTTTTTGATTTCCGGCTAGTTTCCGTTGGGCGTGCGGCCCCTCCTTCTGTTTTTCTGCCGCTTTTCCCCGGTGCTGTTTTGGCACGGGGTTTACCCTCTCCTCTTCACTCTTTTATTGTCGCTCCCAAGATTTTCCCCTGATTATTTTAAAAAATTTTTGTTTCTTTTCAAATTTTTTTTGGGGGGGGCTTCCTCCCCATGTCTTTTCATTGTGATGCTCCCTTTTTACTGTCGTGGGGCCACCCTAAAGTTCTTTCACCACTTTCTTTGCTTCTTTTGCCAAATCCATTTATCATGTCCCTTTTTTTCGTCCACTGTTTTTCTTTACAATAGGGGCCCGGGCCCTTTTTGCCTCACCTTTGGGCATCAACCCGTCCATTGTATCTTCCAAATTTTATTTTTTGGGCTAGATCATACATAAAGGTCACCCAATCTCATTCTTTCAATAAACACCTTCTGTCATGCTTTTCTTTTCCCTTTTTGATTTATAAGTTCTACCAGTCAAAATCTCCTCCTGTACTCATACAATTTATTGTCCTTGCGTCTATCTGCTCTGGATCTGTTGAGTTGTTTTCTGAATCCTTTATCCCCCTTGCTTTTTGCTTTTCCATTCTTAAAGTTCTCATAAACTTTTCCCTTTCCTCGCCAATAGAACTCCTTATATGATGAACTAACGTTTCTTTTCCCCTTCTCTTGTACCTTGTTTTCGTTAGCAAAATTTCTCCCCAAAATTCCTTACATTTCCTTGTTGTACTCTATCTTATCCCGAGGCTAATCATTTTTTCTTCCAAGGTTTTCCCGGGCCCATTCTCAGACTATGGTGCCTTCCGATTTTTTTCTACACTGAAATTTTAATGGACTGATTTTGCCTCCATGGACTCGTCGTCATCAAAATTTTTCCCTTGTCCGCCTTTTAACCCCATCGGGTCTCATCCGTCCCTGTATTTTTCCAAAACTTGATGTTTACCTATCGTTTCTTTTTAGTTGTTTTCCCGATTCTTTAAGCTGACTATGTAGCTTGACACTTCCCCGTTTTACACGATGCAGTTTACCAGCTGTTTCCTGCTTCGTTCTCGTTCATGAAACCCACACAGCTTCAGGTAATTATCACATTTAAATTAACCAATCTCACATACCTCCATGCAAGTCATCATCCAAATCCCTCACCCCTACTTGACACTTTCGCACTTATGTGCATCCACCCCGCCCCCCCGGCACGTCTCCCCCCTGTGTCTTTATCACCCTTTTTGGGTTTAGTTTCCCTTAATCTTCTCCTCACCCCCCCCGAGCCTTTTTTTTACTTCCCCTTTTTTTGCGCACCTTCTCCTAATCCGCCATTCTCTCCCACCTTGAGGCTGTGATGTAGCACCAAAACGGACTGGCCTCTCTCCATCTGCCTCTCTTCTCCCCAGAGTCGGGGGTCCCGGGTCTATGAACACGGACTGGCCTCTCTCTTACCTCAAGGCTGGGGTCCCGGGCTATAAAACCCGGGCTGGCCCCTCTTTCCCACCTCCGGAAAATCAAAAAAAACAGATCTCCAGCAATCACAACCGTGTTTTTTAGCAGCTACCCCTGTGTGCACGAACAGAAACCGGGCTGGGGCCCCCTCTTCTACCTCAGAGGCTGTCGCCCTGGGTCTATAAAAAACGGGCTGGCCTCTCTCCTACTCGTCTGGCGTCCGGGTCTATAACCGGACTGGCCCCCTTTTCCTACTCCGGAAATCTGACAAAAAAACCTTGTCACTGGTTTTTTTGGTCCCATCACCCATAGTACCCTTTTCAAATGTAAAAAAAAAGAAGAAACAAAATCATCATAATCTAATCCCTTTTTTGTTTTTATGTTATTTTTTTTTTTTGTGTATGTTTGTGTGTTTTTTTAATATTACATTTGGTTTTTTTCCCCTTTTCAGATTTGCGTATTTCCCATTTGTAATTTACTTTTTATTCACATATTAATTTTTTTATGTTATTCTATTGCTTATAAAAAAATTGTCTCTGGTATATTTTTTAAAAGGGAAAAGCGATTTTTTATTTATTTTTTCTCGGGCCTTATTTATCTGACCTAAATCCAATTATGTCCCCCAACAGGTCTGTTAAAAAAAAAGAGCTCCGGGTCAACAACCAAGCCTTTTAAATTCATGTATATAAGTTTACATTCTACTGTATTTTAAAGGACCAAAAAAATGTATCGTACTTCAGCAAGTGTCCTCTCTCTCTCCTTCCCCCCCCCCCCCCCTCTCTCTCTTCTCTCCTCTTCTCTCTCCTCTCTCCTCTCTCTCTCTTCCCCCTCTCTCTCTCTCTTCCCTCTCTCTCTCTCTCCCCCTCTCTCTCTCTCTCTCTCTCTCTCTCTCTCCTCTCTCTCTCTCTCTCTCTCTCTCCTCTCGTCTCTCTCTCGTCTCTCTCTCTCTCCTCTCTCTCTCCTCTCTCTCTCTCCTCTCTCTCTCTCTCTCTCTCTCTCCTCTCTCTCTCTTCTCTCTCTCTCTCTCTCTCTCTCTCTCTCTCTCTCTCTCTCTCTCTCTCTCTCTCTCCTCTCTCTCTCTCTCTCTCTCTCCTCTCTCTCTCTCCTCTCTCTCTCTCTCTCTCTCTCTCCTCTCTCTCTCTCTCTCTCTCTCTCTCTCTCTCTCTCTCTCTCTCTCTCTCTCTCTCTCTCTCTCTCTCTCTCTCTCTCTCTCTCTCTCTCTCTTCTCTCTCTCTCTCCCCTCTCTCTCTCTCTCTCTCTCTCTCGTATAAGGACCTCAAACTATTGAAACGGTTTTAATCAGTATATCACAGGAGGTGAAATAGCCAAGGGAAGAGTGTAGAAGACTGTTAACTAAGGAGACCCAGTTTGAAGAGGACCTGCTAGAAAGCGATACTATAGCGTCAAAGCTCACAAGAAGAAGAAGACAAAGTAATACATTGAAAAATTCTCTTATAGTTTTTCAGAGATAAAAGATAAAGGTCGAGCAGGTATATTCATGTTTGTATTGCTGTAATTATTCTCTCCCCTCTCTCTCTCTTCTCCTCTCTCTCTCTCCTCTCTCCCTCTCTTTTCCTCTCTCTCTCTCTCTTCTCTCTCTCTCTCTCTCGTCTCTCTCTCTCCCCTCTCTCTCCCCTCTCTCTCTCTCTCCCCTCTCTCTCTCTCTCTCTCTCTCTTTCTTATTTTCTGATTCTCTCTATCTCATTATCTCTCTTCCTCTCTTGTTCTCTCATCTCATTTTTCTCATGAGTGAGAAAAATAAGATAAATGAGAATGAAAAAATCAGAGATAATGAAATAAATGAGAGAACAAGAGAAAAATGATGAAGAGAGAATGAGATAAATGAGAGAATGAGAGAAAATCAGAAAATGAGAGAGAGAGAGAGAGAGAGAGAGAGAGAGGAGAGAGAGAGAGAGAGAGGAGAGAGAGAGAGAGAGAGAGAAAAGAGAGAGAGAGAGAGAGAGAGAGAGAGAGAGAGAGAGGAGAGGAGAAGAGAGAGAGAGCGAGCGAGCGAGGCGAGCGAGCGGCGAGGAGAGAAAAGAGGAGAGAGCGAGAAGAGAGAGAGAGAGAAGAAGAGAGTGAGAGAGAGAGAGAGAGAGAAAAGAGAGAGAGAGAGAGAGAGAGAGAGAGAGAGAGAGAGAGAGAGAGAGAGAGAGAGAGAATGAGTAAACGAGATAACGAGAATATGAGAGAAATGAGAGATAAAGAGTGAGAAAATGACAGTATGAGATAATGAGAGAAAGTATGAGAGTATAAGAGAGATAGAGAGAAAAAGAAAGAGAGAGAGAGAGAATCAGAAAATGAGAGAAAGAGAGAGAGAGAGAGAGAGAGAGAGAGAGAGAGAGAGAGAGAGAGAGAGAGAGAGAGAGAGAGAGAGAGAGAGAGAGAGAGGGAGAGAGAGAGAGAGAGAGAGGAGAGAGGAGGAGAGAGAGAGAGAGAGAGAGAGAGAGAATCAGAAAATGAGAGAAAAAAATGACAGTATGAGGTAATGAGAGAAAGAATGAGAGTATAAGAGAGATAGAGAGATAAAGAGAGAATGAGAGAGAGAGATGTGGGCAATAATTAAATGTGGTGCATGTGGCAACAGTGACAGTCGCTACCACAACAAACATGGCGGTCTACGTGTGTTATTTGCTCCGCTGTTTTAAGTGCCTAATGGGTGCCATAGTGGAGGTGCCAGTGCCACAGCCTCCACCAGGGTAAAGCAACACTCCAGGCATGACTGGTGTGAGTATCCATGGTGTGGTGACTGTCATAGGCCAGGAAAAGACGTGTGAAGTGGTGTGGTGTCTGGCCAAGGCTACTCCTCCCTTCACTGTCAATATCTGTCTTATCAATACGGTATTTAGACAATGTAGTACGTGTCATTCTGCTATGGTTGGCTGTGTTTTAGGCCGTGTCAAGCGTGTCATGTCATGTGTCAAGGGGTGCTGTCATACACTTGTCATGTCATGTGTCAAGGGGTGCTGTCATACACTTGTCATGTCATGTGTCAAGGGGTGCTGTCATACACTTGTCATGTCACGTGTCAAGGGGTGCTGTCATACACTTGTCATGTATGTGTCAAGCGTGCTTCATCACTTGTCATTTCATGTGTCAAGGGTGCTGTCATACACTTGTCAGTCAGTGTCAGGGGTGCTTCATANCTACTATACTACTATACTATACATTTCCCTTTATATTTTACTTAATACTACATACTACTACTACTCTTACTACACTACTACTACTACACTACTACTACATTACTACTACTATACTACATACTAAAATACACTACTACTACAAATTTACTTCTACTTTACTTCTACTACTACTACTATACTACAAACATTACTACTACTACTATACTACTACTATACTACTATATTTTTCAATTTCTTTCTTTGCAGAAACGTGTGGTATTCCAAAAAGTCATTTTGAGGAGCCTGGTGAATTGGGACAAAGATTCAACACGAGGGGAGAGAGAGGGGAGAAGAGAGAGAGAGAGAATGAGTAAACGAGTAACGAGAATATGAGAGAAATGAGAGATAAAAGAGTGAGAAAATGACAGTATGAAAATAATGAGAGAAAGTATGAGAGTAAAGAGAGATAGAGGGGAAAAAGAAGAGAGAGGAGAGAATTAGAAAAGAGAGAAGAGAGAGAGAGAGAGAGAGGGGAGAGAGAGAGAGAGAGAGAGAGGGGGAGAGAGAGAGAGAGAGAGGAGAGAGAGGAAGGAGAGAGAAGAGGGGGAGAGAGAGAGAGGAGAAGAGAGAGGAGAGAGAGAGAGGAGGAGAGAGAGAGAGAGAGAGAGAATCAGAAAATGAAGGAGAAAAAATGACAGTATGAGGTAATGAGAGAAAGAATGAGAGTATAAGAGAGATAGAGAGATAAAGAGAGAATGAGAGAGAGAGATGTGGGCAATAATTAAATGTGGTGCATGTGGCAACAGTGACAGTCGCTACCACAACAAACATGGCGGTTCTACGTGTGTTATTTGCTCCGCTGTTTTAAGTGCCTAATGGGTGCCATAGTGGGGTGCCAGTCCCACAGCCTCCACCGGGGTAAAGCAAACACTCCGGGCATGACTGGTGTGAGTATCCATGGTGTGGTGACGTCATAGGCCAGGAAAAGACTTGTTGAAGTGGTGTGGTGTCTGGCCAAGGCTACTCCTCCCTTCACTGTCAATATCTGTCTTATCAATACGGTATTTAGACAATGTAGTAGTGTCATTCTGCTATGGTTGCTGTGTTTTTTAGGCGTGTCAAGGTGTCATGTCAGTGTAAGGGGTGCTGTCATACAATTGTCATGCAGTGTCAAGGGGTTTGTGTCATACATTGTATGTAATGTGTCAAGGGTGCTTTCATTTTTTACACTTGGTCATGTCAGTGTCAAGGGGTGCTGTCATACACTTTTCATGTCATGTGTCAAGAGGGGGCTGTCATACACTTGTCATTTCATGTGTCAAGGGGTGCTGTCATACCACTGTTCATGTCAGTGTCAAGGGGTGCTGTCATACAATTGTCAGTCATTGTGTCAAGGGGTGCTGTCATACACTTTTCATGTCATGTGTCAAGGGGTGCTGTTTATACACTTGTCATGTCATGTGTCAAGGGTTGCTGTCATACACTTGTCATGTCATGTGTCAAGGGTGCTGTCATACACTTGTCATTTCATGTGTAAAGGGGTGCTGTCCCTACACTTGTCATGTCACGTGTCAAGGGGTTTCTGTAACACTTGTCATGTCACGTGTCAAGGGGTGCTGTCATACACTTGTCATGTACGTGTCAGGGGTGCTGTTCATACACTTGTATGTCACGTGTCAAGGGGTGCTGTCATCACTTGCTGTCATGTGTTAAAGGGGTGCTGTCATACACTTGTTCATGTCAAAGTGTCAAGGGGTGTCTGTCATACACTTGTCATGTATGTGTCAAGGGGTGCTGTCATACACATGTCATGTCATGTGTCAAGGGGTGCTGTCATACACTTGTCATGTCACGTGTCAAGGGGTGCTGTCATACACTTGTCATGTCATGTGTCAAGGGGTGCTGTCATACACTTGTCATGTCACGTGTCAAGGGGTGCTGTCATACACTTGTCATGTCACGGTCAAAAGGGGGGCTGTATACACTTGTCATGTCATGTGTCAAGGGTGCTGTCATACACTTGTCATGTCATGTGTCAAGGGGTTGTTGTCATACACTTGTATGTCACGTGTCAAGGGGTGCTGTCATTTCACTTGTCATGTCCGTGTCAAGGGGTGCTGTCATACACTTGTCAGTCATGTGTCAAGGGGTGCTGTCAACACTTGTCATGTCAGTGTCAAGGAGTGCTGTCATACACTTGTCATGTCACGTGTCAAGGGGTCTGTCATTACACTTGTCATGTCACGTGTCAAAGGGGTACTGTCATACACTTGTCCTGTCATGTGTCAAGGGGTGCTGTCATACACTTGTCATGTCATTTTCAAGGGGTGCTGTCATACACTTGTCATGTCAAGTGTCAAGGGGTCTGTCATACACTTGTCATGTCATGTGTCATGGTGGGGCTGTCATACACTTGTCATGTCACGTGTCAAGGGGTGCTGTCATACACTTGACAGGGACGTGTCAAGGGGTGCTGTCATACACTTGTCATGTCATGTGTCAAGGGGTGCTGTCATACACTTGTCATGTCATGTGTCAAGGGGTGCTGTCATACACTTGTCATGTCACGTGTCAAGGGGTGCTGTCATACACTTGTCATGTCACGTGTCAAGGGGTGCTGTCATACACTTGTCATGTCATGTGTCAAGGGGTGCTGTCATACACTGTCATGTCAGTGTCAAGGGCGCTGTCATACACTTGTCTTGCATGTGTCAAGGGGGGCTGTCATACACTGCCCTGTCATGTGTAAGGGGTGTGTCATAAAACTAGTCATGTCACGGTCAAGGGGTGCTGTCATACAATTGTCATGTCACGTGTCAAGGGTGCTGTCATACACCTGTCATGTCATTTTGTCAAGGGGTGCTGTCATACACTTGTCATGTCATGTGTCAAGGGGTGCTGTCATACATTTGTCATGTCATGTGTCAAGGGGTGCTGTCATACACTTATCATGTCATGTGTCAAGGGGTGCTGTCATACACTTGTCATGTCACGTGTCAAAAGGTGCTGTCATACACTTGTCATGTCACGTGTCAAGGGGTGCTGTCATACATTTGTCATGTCACGTGTCAAGGGGTGCTGTCATACACTTGTCATGTCATGTGTCAAGGGGTGCTGTCATACACTTGTCATGTCATGTGTCATGGGGTGCTGTCATACATTTGTCATGTCACGTGTCAAGGGGTGCTGTCATACACTTGTCATGTCACGTATCAAGGAGTGCTGTGATACACTTGTCAGACGTTATGCCGGGTGCTGTCAAATGTTTGTCATGTGTCATAGTAAGATCCAATACTGGTGTCATTCACCCAGGGTCTTGTCCACGCGAGCCGCTGCTTGTAGCTTAGGCATAGGTAACCACATGGCACCTGAAACTCTCGTCGACCGAAATTCTCGCCGAAATACACCTACCTATAAGACATTGCTCATACTCATTAAATCGTTTAATGGTACATAAATTACAATGGAAATGACGTTCTGGGCTTCAAGGGATTTAAACTTTAAGCTATTTATAATATAAAAAAAGTCT
The DNA here is from genome assembly GCA_016584305.1 of Chionoecetes opilio. Classification (NCBI taxonomy): domain Eukaryota; kingdom Metazoa; phylum Arthropoda; class Malacostraca; order Decapoda; family Majidae; genus Chionoecetes; species Chionoecetes opilio. The sequence goes on along the minus strand of JACEEZ010018423.1, from coordinate 40,077 downwards.
CACACAAAAATATGATTAACAAAAATATTCTAAAAACCTACTACTACTATTTTTTTTTTTTTTTTTTTTTCTCTCTCTCTCTCTCTCTCTCCCCCTCTCTCTCTCTCTCTCTCCTTCTTCCCCTCTCTTTTCTCTCTCCTCTCTCTCTCTCCCCTCCCCTCTCTCTCCTCTCTCTCTCTCTCCTCTCTCTCTCTCTCTCTCTCTCTCTCTCTCTCTCTCTCTCTCTTCCCCTCTCTCTACTCTTTTCTCTCTCTCTCCTCTCTCTTTTCTCTCTCTCTTCTCTCTCTCTCTTCTCTCTCTCTCTCTCTCTCTCTCTCTCTCCCCTCTCTCTCTCTCTCTCCTCTCTCTCTCTCTCTCTCTCTCTCTCTCTTTTCTCTCTCTCTCTCCTCTCTCCAAAAAAGTCTTCCAAGGTTAAACTTTATTTCATGAATAAAAATTTTTTTTTTTTTTTTTTTAAATCGTTAGGAGACATATTAAATGAATAAAAAATACATATAACATGAAATACAGATGAATTTACATATTTTCTATTTCTGTGAGGGACGTTTTCACATCAATAGGCCTATGTCTATAAGCACGTTTTTGCGACGTTTGCCAGGCCGGTCTAGACCGGTCTAGGCTGGCCCAGGCTGCACTGATGCTCGCGAAAACACATCTAGACTGGCCCTGTCCCATTCATGGTTCCTATTGGCTGGAGGATCGAGTGGGCAGTCCTTGTTAATGAGATAAGTAGTGTAATCATAAGTTTGTTAGATTTATATTGTCTGGGTGTCTGGAAGCAGGTGAGCTGCTGACGTGGCAACACTGATGTGGCCAATCAGGGAAGGCAGCTATCAGCTGTTTTGGTAGGAGAGTGGTAGACAGTGGCGTCACCGCGGGGGGGCTAAAGGGGACTTAGCCCCCCCAAAATTGCTGCTAGTAGCCTGCTACCCAAAAACAATAAAAAGGAATATTTATCCAATTTTACATGCCAGAGCAAAACCTTATTTTTCACACTTTTATAGAAAAATTGGTTTGATGTTTCATTTAAATATTGAAATATGTTTGCTAACAAACCTTGAAATTACTAAGTATATTCTACGGGACGGGAGGCATGTTAACACAGTGGTAGGCAGGTAAAGGCAGTGGGAGCCAGGGTAAGGCAGTGGAAGGCAGGGCAACACAGGACGGGAGGCAGGTTAACACAGTGGTAGGCAGGTTAAGGCAGTGGGTGCCAGGGTAAGGCAGTGGGAGGCAGGGCAACACAGGACGGGAAGCAGGTTAACACAGTGGTAAGCAGGTAAAGGCAGTGGGAGCCAGGGTAAGGCAGTGGGAGGCAGGTTAACACAGTGGTAGGCAGGTTAAGGCAGTGGGAGCTAGGGTAAGGCAGTGGGAGGCAGGGCAACACAGGACGGGAGGCAGGTTAACGCAGTGGTAGGCAGGTAAAGGCAGTGGGAGCCAGGGTAAGGCAGTGGGAGGCAGGGCAACACAGGACGGGAGGCAGGTTAACACAGTGGTAGGCAGGTAAAGGCACTGGTAGCCAGGTAAGGCAGTGGGAGGCAGGGCAACACAGGACGGGAGGCAGGTTAACACAGTGGTAGGCAGGTTAACACAGTGGTAGGCAGGGTAAGGCAGTGGGAGGCAGGTAAAGGCAGTGGGAGCCAGGGTAAGGTAGTGGGAGGCAGGGTAACACAGGACGGGAGGCAGGTTAACACAGTGGTAGGCAGGTTAACACAGTGGTAGGCAGGGTAAGGCAGTGGGAGGCAGGGTAACACAGGACGGGAGGCTTGTTAACACAGTGGTAGGCAGGTAAAGGCAGTGGGAGCCAGGGTAAGTCAGTGGGAGGCAGGGTAACACAGGACGGGAGGCAGGGTAACACAGCGGTAGGCAGGTATAAGGCAGTGGGAGGCAGGTAAAGGCAGTGGGAGGCAGGGTAAGGCAGTGGGAGGCAGGGTAACACAGGACGGGAGGCAGGTTAACACAGTGGTAGGCAGGTTAAGGCAGTGGGTGCAGGGTAGGGCAGTGGGAGGCAGGGTAACACAGGACGGGAGGCAGGTTAACACAGTGGTAGGCAGGTAAAGGCAGTGGGAGCCAGGGTAAGGCAGTGGGAGCCAGGGTAAGGCATTGGGAGGCAGGGTAACACAGGACGGGAGGCAGGTTAACACAGTGGTAGGCAGGTTAAGGCAGTGGGTGCCAGTCTAAGGCAGTGGGAGGCAGGGCAACACAGGACGGGAGGCAGGTTAACACAGTGGTAGGCAGGTTAACACAGTGGTAGGCAGGGTAAGGCAGTGGGAGGCAGGGTAACACAGGACGGGAGGCATGTTAACACAGTGGTAGGCAGGTTAAGGCAGTGGGAGCCAGGGTAAGGCAGTGGGAGGCAGGGCAACACAGGACGGGAGGCAGGTTAACACAGTGGTAGGCAGGTAAAGGCAGTGGGAGGAAGGGTAAGGCAGTGGGAGGCAGGGTAAGGCAGTGGGTGGCAGGGTAACACAGGACGGGAGGCATGTTAACACAGTGATAGGCAGGTAAAGGCAGTGGGAGCCAGGGTAAGGCAGTGGGAGGCAGGGCAACACAGGACGGGAGGCATGTTAACACAGTGGTAGGCAGGTTAAGGCAGTGGGAGCCAGGGTAAGGCAGTGGGAGGCAGGGTAACACAGGACGGGAGGCATGTTAACACAGTGGTAGGCAGGTTAAGGCAGTGGGAGCCAGGGTAAGGCAGTGGGAGGCAGAGTAACACAGGACGGGAGGCATGTTAACACAGTGGTAGGCAGGTAAAGGCAGTGGGAGCCAGGGTAAGGCAGTGGGAGGTAGGGTAACACCGGACGGGAGGCATGTTAACACAGTGGTAGGCAGGTTAAGGCAGTGGGAGGCAGGGTAAGGCAGTGGGAGGCAGGGCAACACAGGACGGGAGGCAGGTTAACACAGTGGTAGGCAGGTAAAGGCAGTGGGAGCCAGGGTAAGGTAGTGGGAGGCAGGGCAACACAGGACGGGAGGCATGTTAACACAGTGGTAGGCAGGTTAAGGCAGTGGGAGCCAGGGTAAGGCAGTGGGAGGCAGGGTAACACAGGACGGGAGGCATGTTAACACAGTGGTAGGCAGGTAAAGGCAGTGGGAGCTAGGGTAAGGCAGTGGGAGGCAGGGTAACACAGGACGGGAGGCATGTTAACACAGTGGCAGGCAGGTTAAGGCAGTGGGAGCCAGGGTAAGGCAGTGGGAGGCAGGGCAACACAGGACGGGAGGCAGGTTAACATAGTGGTAGGCAGGTAAAGGCAGTGGGAGCCAGGGTAAGGCAGTGGAAGGCAGGGTAACACAGGATGGGAGGCAGGTTAACACAGTGGTAGGCAGGTAAAGACAGTGGGAGCCAGGGTAAGGCAGTGGGAGGCAGGGCAACACAGGACGGGAGGCAGGTTAACACAGTGGTAGGCAGGTTAAGGCAGTGGGAGCCAGGTTAAGGCAGTGGGAGGCAGGGCAACACAGGACGGGAGGCAGGTTAACACAGTGGTAGGCAGGTTAACACAGTGGTAGGCAGGTTAACACAGTGGTAGGCAGGGTAAGGCAGTGGGAGGCAGGGTAACACAGGACGGGAGGCAGGTTAACACAGTGGTAGGCAGATTAAGGCAGTGGGAGCCAGGGTAAGGCAGTGGGAGGCAGGTTAAATCGGCTTTTAGTTACTTTATCATGATCATGTACTTTATTCTGTTTAACTACAGTATCCCATGTACCTGTTTTTGTGCAATAAGGGAAATACCTTGAATATATTGTAAGTTTATATATATATATATTTTTCATTATCAAGATAAAACCTTACTGAGAAACAAACCAAAAACATACATAGTGCAATTCCTTTGTGTTTGTTAGTGGCGAGAGAAAAAGGGCAATTTTATTATTTTGTATAAACAGAATAAAAATGTTCTTCATATCATCAAATTTAGTTAATATGGTATGATGCATGGTATAACTCTATTAATTTATGTGTCATGTAATTAAAACTTAATTCCACTTTCTTCTCTTTTTTGGGCCTCAAAATTATCCTGGAACTGATTAATTATTATCAATATTACCCCCCGACCCCCCAGCTGGATAGGCCATCACCACCCCGGGGCTAAAGCCCCCCCAAATTTGTTTCATGGTGACGCCACTGGTGGTAGAGTGTTGACAGAGGTCGGGAGCTCCTGTTTATAGTGACAGTTCAGCAGCTGGGTACATAGCTACAGGGGTAGTGACGGATATTTGTTGCTGGAGTGTTCATTAATGGTATCTGATGCTGTTGTTGAAGAAGGATATTGGGTGGTTCTTCGTTTGGTGAGGTTTGTCTTTGTCCTGGCAAGTTTGTTGACGTTGAGTGCTGTCATATTGGAGAGTGTGGAGACCACAACGAATCAAGGTAACGTGTTGATATCATTACATGTATATCTGAATCTACAATTGTGTATTTGTTGATGGTGATTGCCAGTAGTTTATCAGTGGTAGCAGAGCGTAGTTGAAGTGAAGGGGCAGTGGTCCCATGTGGTCTGTCCAACATGGCGTCTGTACTTAAAAACCCTCCCGTACTGGAAGAGATAGAAGATTATGAACAATGGAAGGAGGATGTTTTGATGTGGAAAGAAATAACAGATCTAAGTAAGAATAAGCAAGCACTGGTTGTACATCTCACATTGAAAGGCCAGGCTAGGGAGGTGGCAAATCAAGTTTCAACTGCAGACAAGAAGAAAGATAATGGGTTAGATATTCTCTTAGATAAACTGGATGAAGCTTTTCTTAAAGAACCAGAGAGAAGAAAATTTATGGCATATCAAGATTTCGAGGAATGCGTCAGGAAGGACGTGATGCCAATTTGTGATTTTATGAGAGAATTTGATACAAAGTATTTTAAAATGAAAGAGAAAGGAATGGAATTACCTGATGAAGTGCTTGCATTTAGACTTGTTAAGAGTTCTAGACTATCGAAAGTGCAGAAGGAACAAGTGATGGCCTCAACAAAACCATTGTCATTTAAGGAAGTAAGAGCAACAATGAAAAAAATGTTCGAAACAAGTGCTGGTTCAAGTAGTGACTTGGATCATGGGGTACAGGTGAAGGAGGAACCACTATATGTAACAAGGGCCCATGTGTGTGAAGAGGAGAAGTGGAGAAGTGGGAAGAGTGGGCTCGAAATTGCCTTCAGACCTATATTAAGTCCGCCAGACGCCGGAAAGCTAAAAAAATGGATAGTGAAAATTGATGTTTTGGGGGTACCATCACATATGGGTCCCAAATGGACAGTGCATTCAAGTTTATTCACTGTTACCAGCTGATTTCCACTTCAGGGGATCCCACACGTATCTGTAGGTACATTATTCATGCATCTGGAGACCAAAGACCTACACTGCCCGAAATCGGTGTGTCGCGAAATCGCGAAATCAAAATTTGAGGGTACCCTACTTCAAGAGCAAATTTTGAGAAAAGTTCCAAGAAGAATTTTGTAAGAAATGGGTTTTTGAAATCCTGAGACATTGCCCTCTTAGAAACAACTCACAGACCTTTTGGCAAATGTAACATAACCAACACCCCCTCAGCTCTGGGACTATATGTCCTTATGTTCTTATGTTCTTATGATCTTATGTTCTTATGATGGACTCTGGGTGGTTTGATAGTTTTTTTAATTACCGATTTAAATGATAAGCTTATCATAATTGGAAAACAGAGGGCAAGGAAGGAAAATTATGCCAATGGGCTTCATGAACACAATTGTATTTGATTTGATTTTTATTTTTATTTGACTTCCTATTGGGAAGTCAAGTAGCAAGGATGACTATGAAAAATTAGACCGAACAGCATGATATACCAAAGTCATGAGAACATAAGAACATAAGAAAGTAAGGAAGCTACAAGAGGCCGTGAGACCTACACGAGGTAGTTCCTGTTCAGGCAATATTTTGTGTAGCTGACTCTCATCACAGACAGAATGATGACCTTTCATATGCCAGCTAGGAGGTTATTACCGGAGGTCAAATTGTCAATTTGACCTCCTTTGTGATTGATAATCATTGGTGTGTCTTGGGGGGGGTAAAGCTTGCATGGGTAAGGACTGATAAACTGCTGGCAATCACCATCAACAAATACACAATTGTAGATTCAGATATACATGTAATGATATCAAACACGTTACCTTGAATCGTTGTGGTCCCACACTCCAATATGACAGCACTCAACGTCACAAACTTGCAGACAAAGACAAACTCCCAAACGAAGAACACCCAATACTTTGCTCAGAACTAAACCGACAAACCCAACCGAGCTA